>JAUNZO010000990.1:0-300646 GCA_031894775.1 Chloris gayana | reverse complement strand
GCAGACCTCCTCCTGCTCTGCTTCGCTGAACCACGCATCGACTTCACAGCTACTTCACTGTTTGAGCGACAAGCAACGATCTTTCTCATCTGTGCTTGTGCTTCTAAGAACATCTACGGCACATCCCCCTGGCCAAGGCGTACGTCACAGAGGATAGCGCATCGTTCTGCGTTCTTCCTGACTCCCTCCATCCAAATCTTTCCCAACGGCGTATCACAGGCACGTCTTTTATTTGGGCACAGCTTGAGAAATTTGCAGCTGTCCGCGTCAGCGTGCCGGTCACAGCTGCCGTCAGCGATTACCGGCTAGTTATAGTCACCGCCGCCGTCCTGGCAGCAGACGACGACGTGCCGAAAACAACGTTCACTATCTGCCACTCTTTGTGTGGGTTGAGGGCACGACGGTCTCGCCGCACCGTTCGCGCTAGCTGCCTGCCGAGCTCATCGCCAAACGCATACGGAGCCAAATCCCGGGGAGTGCTGTCAACGTCCTTGACGATCTAACTGCTGAAGACTGATAAACACCAGCCGCAACGATTGAGGAAATTGGAGTGTCCCCGGCACTGTCCGGCAAGGGGGCTGACGCGAGCTACAGTACACGTACGAGCCCAACAGAGAGGCGCGCACCACGACGGTTCGACCCCGTGCGCACGTTTTGCATGTATATGCGTGCACGACCGCGACTTCAAGACGCAACGTGATGTGTCGCTTTAACGCACGCTAGGATACGTCGTCGATCAGACTGTTCTAGATCGACAGAATTCAACGTCCCTGCCAACGGAAGCAAAAAAACAAACATGATGAGTACCAGCAAATTCACGTTTTGCCTAACTGCTGCAATTCGCAATGCCCGGAGGCCAAAGCAACAGAGATTACATCAGATTTAATCGCCAAATTAGCGCCAAGAAGAGGTCAAAAGGCTAAGCGAACCAAATTATCATCCCAACCTAATAACAATCGACCGATCAAATCCGTAACAACAACTCACCTACATTCTCGCTCGCCGAGAGGGAAAGCCAAAGAAAACGAAAAGCTAATCCGAACCAGACCCATTCACTGATGGATCCGTTCCATTTCACCGCACCAGGTTGGATTTCCGGCGGCGCAGCGCCTTGATCTTCCCGGGGATGAGCCTGCCCCACCCGCTGGCCTTCGCCGCGCCCTTCGGCTCGGCCGCCGCCACCGACCTGGACCTCGCGAGCGCGACGGCGTCGTCGTACTCCTCCTCGACGTCCCGGCACCCGGCCGCCTCCGCCGGCGGCTTGCGGAACGAGACCCAGCCCCAGACCCGGGACTTGGAGGGCGGCCGCGCCTGGTCGCCGTCGTGGACGGCGAGGGAGCGGGAGCGCGCGACGACGCGGCGTTCGCGCTCGATGAGGCTGTGCACGCGGCCGAGCGCGCTGCCGGAGGACGAGGAGGACGGGGACGACGCGCAGGCGCAGGGCCGCGGGCACGCGCAGTCCGGGCACAGGCGCAGGAGGCGGTCGCGGAGGCAGTGCGGGCACACGCCGCCGTAGGGGTGGGGCGGGTGCCGCCGGCAGCGCCACTCGTCGCCGGCCATCCGGTGGTTCCGATCCGTGTCGCGCGACTCGTGTGGGAGCGAGATCGATCGGGAGGGAGAGAGACGCGGGGAAGCAGTGGAGCGCGACGCGCACCGCTCTCTTATATGCGGATGGCCCGGACTGCCGTTTCAGCACAAGTGGCACCGGCTTCCGGATCATTTTACGGCAACACGTGGCACCTCCGAGTACGGTGTGTGTCCCACTGTCGGGGAGTAAAGTGAACACGAGTTTGGTTCTCGCGCGGCATGGTCTGTCACTATCCGACGACGAACCAACCAGTATCCAGTGCCCCCAAAAGAGAGAACCGAGCGAACAACAGAATCTCAGTTTCTCAACTCACTGGAATCCTCTTGTTCTGCTAGAGATGAAGCACGACACTTTCTACCATTCGCAAGCGGGGCCCCTAGCAAGTGTACCAGTACTGATAGAGTACAACAAATGGCAACTTCATTAAATTCCAAACATCACACGCCATAATGATTGGACGAGATATGACATGATCCAGAAGACCCGAGAAGATCAAGAACGGATTGCATCGCGTCCATTTCCTGCCGTTACATGCACACTCGGCACTCGCACATGCATGATGCCGGGACGCATCATCAGTTGGTGGGCGGCGGAACAGTCACGGGGCCATGGTAGGTGCCCGCACCTGCACATGGACATGGCGACGGCGCCCTATACCTCAAACGCACACGGGACGTCTAATCGACACAGCGACGCCGCGATACCCAGCACGTATAGATACTGCCTTATACGGGACCGTTGATTAGGCGGATTGCGATCTCTGCATTGTTCTTTGTGGTGGAGGCAGCCCGCCGCACGCTTATTTTGTTGGGATTTCGCGGTGCATGTTAGGTGGTTGGTTAGCTACTTGCTGCTTGACCAACTGCCTGGAGAGAGCCCGGACTATGAACAGAGGTCTTAGACTAATCGACGGTTTCGTAATCAGCATTTTAGTCAAGCACGCAGTGCTGAGCTGATCACATGTGTCAGTAACAAGAGCCGAAGGATTGAAGGAATATTGCGACACGATACTTTGTTTGTGGGGAGAACAAAAAGCAATGCGAGATGCACGATAATAGAAATGGCCCATTTCGCACGTGAATACGTGATGATGGGCTCCCTGGCACTGAAGCGTAATCCCAATTTCTGCCTTCGCAATCAGTAGCATTCCATCCAAAATAGGGCCTCAAATAAATTTGGACCAGTAGTGTCGTCACCTTGGGCCAGATTAATTCATTGAAACCAGATGTGGCCCAAAAGATCTAGGTGAACTTCTTCGGCCCAAATCATTATTAAGCACAGAAGGCCTGAAACTGCTCTAGGTTCCTATCTATTCCTCTTGCTAAGAAGTACTAGGAGTATCTTCTACTATCTCCTAGAGGTGCTATCATCATTCGATCTCGAGCCTGATAATTTGCCCGACAAATTATGCATCCTATTGTATTCAACGTTCCATCAAACCAGACTCGCACTTTAAGAAATTCATTCGTCGGTACTGATGAAACCGCCGCACGCACGCACAGCGGAACACAGGGCCTCGGATAGATCACTCTCTCCAACCAAAGAAGCACACACTGTGGTCCGGCAGGAGGAAGGCGAGCCGGTCCAAAAAGAGAAACAGAGCGGGTTGTTGCTTCCCCCGCACTCCTCGGGCGGTGACTGGCGCCGCCGCTGTTGCAGGCGAGGCGAGGCGAGTGGTGCCAAAAGGCTGGCGCAGAAAGGCTTCTCCCCAACAAGAGGACAGCCGTCCCCTTCCCAACCGGCCACCTACAAAACTAACCACCCCGCCGACCCGGCCGGCCCCTCGTCCAGCCGATGCAAAGCATCAGCCACCCCGGACCCGGAGGTCACCTGATGCGCTCGCCGGGAATGTGGCCCGTATCATGCCGTCCAGGCATCCGGTTCCCTGCCCGCCTCACGCGACACGCGTTGGTTGCCGGGTGGCTACGACCGGTGGAAGCCGGGAATACGCTCGTTCCCCCCGCACAGTGATATTTTTGTTTGAGCAGAACTTTTCCTACACCTACTTGATGCGTCCGTGGTCAGAAACTTTTCCTAACAAGCAAAGCAACCAACCGGTCCTGAAAAGTGCATCCGAGGTGCACTGATTTGCCGTTACAGTTGAGAACGGAGTATCGACTGTTCCATCTGTAATAACTGATTTTCATTCTTGCACCTATCCTAACTACCTGCGGCTTCAGATGCAAGCAGACTCGAGGGCAACTTACCATAGAAAAAAAGTCTCTTTTGAAAATCAGTTGGAGGCTGTCGCTGTTGAATCAAACCGTGAGGACCACGGTAGGTGGCATCCCGGCCGGGTGGACGGGACTAGCCAGGACTTCCAAGGCGATCACGTAAAAGCACTGTTTTCCATTTGTTCCCGGCGCATGGACGCGAAGCGCGCCAGAAGGTTCAGCCAATAAACGTGGCGGAATCGCAGGGTCAGGACGGCAATGGCTGTAGCCTCCTCTTCCTTGGCATGTGGGGGAGCGACACGTGAGTCCGCGCACGAACACCCAGGCCCCTCGCGTGGCGGCTCCCCGGCCGTCAGTCACCTCACCCAACAGCGGCCCTCCCTCGCTTGGTTTCTTTTTCTTTCTTTTCTGAGCAAACTGTACGCCGGCCGGGTCAAATCTCGCACACGCCCTGGCGCACATGTTCAGTGTACTGAACCCGTGACCGCGTGGCGCGAGCCTAATCAGTTGATTGTAATCTGACGTCAAATTATTTATACTAGTATTTGTTCGAGCAGAGTTGACTTGAACCAGATGCGCCGGTCAACAGCCGTTCGTACCGGACCGTGGAAGAGCAGTGCCGTCCCGGTTGGACTTTGCGTCGCACGGGACCTGACCTGGCCGGAACATTGTGTTATGGGCGGGTGTCAACAGCAGCAAGTTCAACGGGGTTTGAACCCCGCGCATGTACCGCCGCGGCGTACACGGCCGTAGGTGGGAGACAAACTCGCCGGACTGGTGCACGGACGACGGATCAATCCACCTGTACTGTACGTAGCCGCACGTCGCATTATTGTGTCATCAAATTCGGCGGACAGATTTGTCAAGTCGTCGCGTGGAAGCGAAGCACCGGCCGCGCGCTAAGCAACAAGGATCGGAGCCCCGAGAAATCGCCACACCTGGAAAACCCACGCCGCGATTGGAGGGCCGGAAAGCGCCGGGAAGCTTAGCCAGCCAGCCGCGGCGACGACGACGACCGGGTGGCGTGGCCACGTCGTCGCACGCCATGACAGCCAGCCGTTCCATCCTCCTCTCGAGCAATCGAGCGTCATTGGCGTCACCCGAGCCGAGAGGGCGACGCCGTGGTGGTGACCTCACGGGTTCTGGTTACTTCGCCCTTTACTTAATCCTTTTCTTTTCAGTAAGCCGGGCCGGCCTTTGCTTAATCTGATCCGCGCCGCACGAGTGACGGCTGCCTCGAACGCAATTGCGAACCTGCATTTACTTAATCTGAACCCCG
The DNA here is from genome assembly GCA_031894775.1 of Chloris gayana. NCBI lineage: Eukaryota > Viridiplantae > Streptophyta > Magnoliopsida > Poales > Poaceae > Chloris > Chloris gayana. The sequence continues at coordinate 295,605 of JAUNZO010000990.1, read as the reverse complement.
CACCAGTGACGGCTGCCTCGAATGCCAGAGCGCGCTGTTCTGGAAAGCGAGTCGCTATCCAGACCAGACGCCCCGCTAAATACCAAAACCACTGCATCTGCCTGTCCGTATCCGGGCGGTACAGGATTGCCCGGCAGCCGCCACGAAATCAGCAATACGAAACGGTCCTGCGCCATACGCCCTCGTTCCCCTGTCGCAAAAGTCTCCTCCTCCATGACAAAAACAAACAAAGAAACAAACTGCTTCGCCACCTGGTTTTACCCAACCAATGTCCAGAGCAGGAGGACTTCGGGTAGCACAAATTGAGCAGCTGGTGGTCTCCGTACCGCCGCGCTTTTTCTACGGCCGCGGTGTCGAGGTAGATTCAGTCAGCTCGGAAGTCGGAACGAACGTGCTCGACCAACTGATTATTGGGTCGACAAGACTGATCGATGGAGGGAGCAGTTTTATGATGATGCCCCGAGCCGGGCGTCAATCAATGATAACGCGATCGGATGCTCCCAGCATGGGCGCTTCCATGTTTCGCTCCCCGCTTTTATACGAGCCATTCTTTTGCTGAATCTCTCCGGGTCCCAGAGAAGCGAAACGCGGAGCATCGTTCTAGACGTTCATGGAGCAGCGCCCTACCCCTACGCCGGGAAGGAGACTTTTCAGGCAGGCGTCCCCCGTGTCAAGCTTTCGAGGCGCCTTTCCTCGCAACCGCGGCGCTGCCTCACCAGATCCATCGATCTCCCTCTCTCTCTCTCCGGCGTCGACTCTTGTAGCGACGATGGAACAGTAACCGGGCTTGGCGTAATTTGCACTCACCCTGGAGCTTCAGTTCCGGTTGCTTCGTTCCCTAAGTTCAGTCCGGGAACCAGGGGAGTCGTTACATCATCACAGGATCAATAATGCACCACGATTATTGATTGAACGATCGAGTTACCCTCCGGGCGAAAAAAGAAGAAGTCATTTTCTCTGGCCGTAATTAATTTCCGCTCCCGTTCCTCTTTTCCAACTACTAGCTAGGGCCGACCCGTTTCATCATTCCGGATAATTGTTAATTGGTTAGTGCATCGTTATCAGCCCAAGGGATTAGGACCGGTTCCAAGGGGCTGATGCGACGTGTAACCGCAACACGAATAAACTAAGCGGCGAGGGCTTGGGTGGAACCGAACCTTAACCTCAGGTACTCGTAATTCAACGCCCCAATTGTATATGCGGTCTCATGGAAACCATGACCCCGTAAGCTCCAGTTGAAAATAGAATGGCCATCGTGTGAACTGCAGCGCCCATGTCATGGCTCCCGAGAGCTGATTAGTTAACAATTTCGGAACTGGGAAGAAAAGTAGTCCAAAGGTGTTGCGATGGTGGTTGACCAAACTACCAAATGCTGTACCTTGGCCGGAGGAAAAGGAGATACTGTGATCTATCAAAGCCGCATCATTTTCCGACTCTGACCTGCTACATTACTTGCCCAGATGAGGATGACGATGACTTAAAGCAGGCAATTCCATCTGGTTAGTTAGGAGCGCAGACCAATCAGTTACTACTAGAGAAAGAAGTGGCCTTTACCCCTACAGTACAGTAGTAGTAATCAAAGCAGGAGCAAGATAGTTAGAATATGATCCAGGCTGTTTCGCACATTACGAAGCATCTCAAGAACAAGTTCTCCATCCGAGGCAGAACACACTACAGGATGTGAAAGCAAGGGCATCCGATCCCTCCTGTCGTTTTATACTGGTGCGGTGCCGTATCAAACGGATGCGCGGGCGGCCGGCATATATCCCGGTGAAACTTCCTCCGCGGTGATTTCCTCCTGGGTGGAGTGGCGTGAAAGACGATATAGCGGCGGCGAGGTTAGTGGTAACTTTACCGCAGGAAAAACGTGGCTAGGTGCTTTGGCACACCTGCAGCAGCCGGCAGCCTGAATCCTACAGCCCCGCCGCATTGGTGGTGGAGCAAGTGACCGCGCACAAAGCACCACGCATAAACAAACCCCAGAAGAGAGATTACCAGGAAACGACGTCACTGCTGATGATCGTGTGCCCTCGATTGACCGCAATGCTCGGAGCAGCAGCAAATCTGACGGTGACGAGGTGACCGCGGAGGAAAAGAAGGATTACGTTTTCAGTGAAGGAGGTGAGGCTTTGCGGTTAAGCGGGCGGATAAGGACGAGCTGGAGCGGGACTTGGCACGAGCACAGTCGCCTCAAAGCATCCTTCCCTGTTGGTAATTTACCACCACTACCAGTGCTGGCTGGCTTTCCCCGGTCTACAAAGGCCTCAGCTTTCCTGCCTCCACTTCTTTCTTGTTCCAAAGCCAGAGCCAAAGCCTTCTTTTCCCTCTCGGTTCTCTCCACATTCTGCCCGCTCAGTGCTCTGCGGTGCTGGCCGGAGATCGGAAATGGCAATAGACGACGAATCGCCGCTCAGAATCAACACTAGCAGGGGCGGCGCCGCCATGGTAAGTAGATTCGCGCACCCATCTGTTATTTTGGGTGCTCTGGTTCTAATGGCGGCGGGATGGAATGCGGCAGGGGTGCGGCGACGGGGCGGAGACCCAGCGGTGGCCGCCGTGGCTGAAGCCGCTGCTGTCGACGAGCTTCTTCGGTCAATGCAAGGCGCACGCGGACGCGCACAAGAGCGAGTGCAACATGTACTGCCTCGACTGCATGAACGGCGCGCTCTGCTCCCAGTGCCTCGCCTACCACCGCGACCACCACGCCATCCAGGTGACCATTTCTTTGCCGTCGGATCCTCTTTCTATCTGTGACCCAGCTGCCATGCCAAGAGTCCTCCTGCTGTGTTGAGGCCGCAATCCAATACGCGTACCCGGAGATGAATGGAATGAATGCCATCTCCTGCTTGTCGCTGACACATGGATGGTGCAGATACGGAGGTCGTCCTATCACGACGTGATCCGGGTGTCGGAGATACAGAAGGTGCTGGACATCACGGGCGTGCAGACCTACATCATCAACAGCGCGCGCGTGGTGTTCCTGAACGAGCGGCCGCAGCCGAGGCCCGGGAAGGGCGTCACCAACACCTGCGACGTCTGCGAGCGCAGCCTGCTCGACACCTTCCGCTTCTGCTCCCTCGGATGCAAGGTACTACTCTAACTGTGATTTTTCTTTGTTCTTGGAAAGAAACTTCCTGGCTGGAGCAGCATTGTGACGTCTCCTCGCAGATCGTGGGCACCTCGGGCGAGTACCACCGCATCCGGAAGAAGCACGCCGCCATCAAGAAGAAGAAGAAGCTGCAGCACCAGGGCGGCGCGGCGTCGGACTACTCGGACGACTCGTCGACGAGCACGAGCGGGCGCAGCGACAAGAGCAGCGTCGTGCAGAGCTTCACCCCGTCGACCCCGCCGGCGACCGCCAACAGCTTCCGCGCCGGGAAGCGGCGCAAGGGCGTGCCGCACCGGTCGCCGTTCGGCAGCCTCATGGTGGAGTTCTGATCCCAGCAGAGCAAACAAAGATGCACGGTACTCACACCACTGTAGCATACATACCACCATCTATAGGCACAGGATCGGAGCTAGTACTGTAGTACTAGTAAGCAATAACGCCATTGCACGCCTGCGCTTCTGGACGAGGAGGCCGGTGCAAACTGCACTGCGCGCTGTTTCACAATGCAGTAACAACGGTAGTGGGTAGTTGTAGCAGTTACTCCTGTATTCACCAGTACTAAAAGTTTTGCTTCCTTGTACGGGAGTTACCACCGACCAGGTGGCAGTGCTTGATATAAGTATAGATGTAAATATGCTTGTCTGTATAGTACATACTGTCGCAAACGGGGGGAATGGTGCTTGTCTATAGCTCTGCCTGTAATAAAACAAGAATGCTTGCTCGTAATGTCTGCCCCCTTTTCAGTGTCACGGTTGCTTGTTTCTCCTCCCCTCTTTATTCCCGGTATGGTACTACCATACAGCACCGGATGCTTGAATTGAACCGGTCGTGCAATGCATTGGAGCGACGGCAGCGCGGGATCGGTCGGTGATGCCGGCTCGTCGCCGCGGGGGTACGGCGTGGTCCCTGCCTACCTTGCCTGACCCGCCGTTCGCCACGAAAGCGGCTTGGCCGATGCCGACGTTGTCGACATCATCACCGTCGCCGCAGGACCGGCCGCCAGTTCCTTCTTCCCTGCTTGCATACGGAACGGAACACGCGAGAGCCACCAGTCCAACCGCCGTCCGGCACCTTAACTCGGCGGTGGGTCCTGGTTCTCAGTCGCCGCCATAAAGACGGACCGATCTAGAGGCGAGATCTGTGCGTACGACGGCCCAATGATGCCGCTGCCTGTGCGACTGGCAGGCCACGTGCGGCGTGTTGCCAAGTCCTAAAAGGATCCGTATGCCGTCGTAGGAAAGGGGAAACGTGGGACGCGCGCGGGGCCTGCCGGCCTCCGAGGGGAGGGATGCCGGCGCGGATGCGTCCGTTTGCTCCTGGCATCGAGAGTTTCCGTCCACGTCGGTATTCACGGAGGCGTAGCAGCGCCGCCTCGTGCGCCCGCCCGTCCGACTTGCTCCCACCACCAGCGCGCCGCGCGGCAAGTGCCTGGTAGAAAACGCGCTTGCCGAACGCGCACCGCCACCGCACGAGCGCGCGACGCCGCCACCCACCCACCGTATCGCGGCGCGCGCGCACGCACACCAACGACCTTTTTTCTCCGCCGCGTGACGTCACCCTCTCATCGCCGGGGGCAGCACGGCTCCGCGCCGCGCCAGCGGAAACCGTTTTTCCTCGCCACGGCCGGCCCGCCGGTCCCTCCAGCGCTCGCTAGGCTCCACCGCCACCAACAGGCCACGGCTGCAGATATAATTGTCCGTGGAAGATTTGGGGCGCGGATTGGATCACGGGAGTCATCAGGAGCGGGATATTTTCCAGGCTTCTCCCACTTGGGTTTCCACGGCGAAAGCAACGGGGAGGGGCCACCGTGCGGTACTTTGCTCCAGTTCCTTTCTTTCGTGCCGGCGTACGACCTGCCTGCGAATTTCGGCGGAACGACGAGCGAATACAGCAGCGGAACGGTTGACACCTGGGCCCCGTAATCATCCTATCATCCCTCGTAATAACATTCCTAAATACAGTACTCCAGTTTATTCCGTTCCATCGCCAGGAATCGGAACAATCTTATCGGCGCGCGTCTCTTGCTATTGGCGCAGGTGGTGTACGGTTCATGTTCAACTAGCAGGCTTTTTGGGAGCGCGTATTCTTCCATTACTTTGCGCCACGGATCGGCGAATCGGCGAGTGCGTTCGAGTTCATGGCCACCACCACCACGGATCCACCACCACCATTTAACCCTGATGATAATTGAGCTGCCTAGTGGTCTCTCCGGTAGTGACAGTCGTCAGTCCGTATTGCGGTATTGCTGCCCCACTCTCTGCTGCTGCTTCGTGGGGTGGGATCACGCACACACCTCTTAACTTCCTTTTTTCCCCCTTTCCACGAGATAAGTTCAGAGCTAACGAACAGGTGATTGCACACGATGGAAAGAGAGAAAAGGGTGTGGGGGCGCGAGATAGATTCTCAACAATCTCGGCGATGGCGAGCGTGTTTGCGGGTACAAAATCAGCGGGCTTTCAAGTGGATCAGATGAATGGAACCATAGCTAAAACATTTTCAGGCGATGCCTTTTCCGTCTGTTTATGAATTATGGCCCGTCAGGTCGCTTTCTCGCCAGCAGTGTTCACCGGGCACGGGCGGGACTCGGGTTTCCTTCGCCCCGTTGCCTCTGAATTCCAACGAAGAAAAATGTGCGTGACTTTGTCGAGGCCAAGTGGTGCCGGATTTTTCTTGCCCCGGTGTGCGATCCGTTCAAAAAAGGAGATGGAGAAAGGGTTCTAGGCCGGACTAGGTCCCAGGAATCGGACCTTTGTCAGGATGCTCCTTCCTTAAGAAACCAGCAAAGGTTAAAAAAGAAAAAAACTAATTGAAGGCCCTACAAAATTAGGACGGATTCAAATGGCAGTCATTGTAATCTCTGGCACACGGTATCACGATTTACGTGCTATGTTGTTTTGAAATGAAAAGGATCTCGTTACGTGTACTTGTTGTTGCACACTACCCGACTGACTAACCATGTCAGCAGTTCACATCCGCACTGGTCTGCTCTGAATTAGCGAGGCACTCCGAGTGCTTCCGTTTTCTGCATTTATTTTGTTTCTACTCTGAAGACGGGAGTGGTCACTACTAGCAGAAGAAAGCAACCAGTAGCCTGCACAATTCGACTGCACATCAGCACAGTGCAGAGCGTGAGAACAACATCTGAAGGAACTCGTCGTCCGAATGACAGGAGGTGCCGAAAACAAGGCATACACATGTTGCACATTCCAGTAGCTGCAGTGTGGACATATGTCAGTACATCTGTACCATTGTGATGTTTGCACTTGTAGTAGGATGGAGACCTGACCACATCGATCACTACCACCCAAACCAAAGAATCATACATCGCCTTCAACCTCAAACAGTCGAGCCCGTGAAACGATTGTGTTCACCGCGACGACAAGATCCAAGAAAGACGGAAGTGCTCGGTTCAGAGCGTCGAGCAAAAGATAGATGAGACGTCGTGGACGGATGGATCCCCTAGTGCGATCTGTACAGCTCCAGAACTCTCATGGGCGAGCTGAGGTTCAATTTCCTTCAAAATTGCTGGGCAAAATGGCAGTGCACCTGCCTGGTAGCTAGCAACTGCTCCTCTAGTTCTCTTTACCAGTCGCTGCATCTGAGTTGAAACCACCATAGCGTACTTGACGAACGACACTGTCGATTCGATTTTGGACGTGTTCGGACGGCAGGGAATTTGCTCGCTTCCTTGGCAGCGAGCATGGCGACCACAAACTTTCCCTTATCCGGGCAGCCACCCACTTATCCGAAACCAAAACCAAGCAAAATCGGCCCAAAAATCTCAAACAGGGGCAGAACCGTCAACCAAAGCCTGCCACGCCCGCCTCAGGCCCAACGCCCCCAATTTCCCAACCGCACGCCACGCGACCCACGCACCCAATGGCGCTCTCCCTCGCGCGCAGCAGCGCGCACCCGGCCGCGGTGCTCCCCGCACCCCGCGTTTCCCAATCTGCCCCTGCCCTCCCCTTCCACTCCGCCCGCCGCCCCTACCCGCGCCTCCGCCTGACCATTCCGGCCGCCGCCGTCGCCGCCTCGTCGCCCCCGGAGGCGGCCGAGGCGGAGGGTGAAGGGGAGAGGCGCCGGAAGCTGTACGTGTCCAACCTGCCATGGTCCTTCCCCGCGCCGGATGTCGAGAAGCTCTTCGCGCAGTTCGGCACCGTCAAGGGCGTCGAGGTGAGTGTCGTGCTGTCTCGAAGCAATGCGGCGTGCACTTACGGCTTTACGAGTCGTGAGAGGCTGCTGTTGGAGGGTGGGATTTTTGAGAAAAATTAATCCAATGCCGTGTGCGCCCTGACGATCAGTGGATGCCGCGTTTAGAGAGTGAGCTTTTGAATTCCGGTAGTCGATTGAATTCTGATAAGCCGTTTTGTGTTTATTTGGCAAAGGTGATCAAGGGGAAGGATGGGAGGAACAGGGGGTTCGCTTTCATCACCATGTCGACGGCTGAGGAGGCGGCCGCTGCTGTTGAGAAGCTCAACGCTTCGGTGAGTGTTTGCTCAGAACCCTGGATATTTAAACGCATTGGTTTGCACTATGTTGTTGTTTGGCTTGTGACCATTTACATTATGCAATGTTAGATACAATATGGACAGGGGGAAGAGGTTTAAACCCTTCCCCTTAAACTCTAAAAAATTATGCAATGTTAGATGTAGAATGCACATATAAGTGTTTGATGATCTTAACGCATCCACTGGTCTTACGTGCTTTCAAGGTTCAGCTGTACACTGGGACTATCATTTTCAACCTTTTACGTTATTTAATCAGATATCACTTTTGCGTGGACATAAATTTACTTGTGCCGATTTCAGCACAGGCTAGCATCCTGGTCAAAACGATGTTTCGTTCAGTGAGCTTGCCACTACAATGCTCATGCCTTGATGTCTTTTTTCAAAATGAATACACTAGCATTGAGAATAGTATTTACATATTGAGCTCAACAGACTTACCTGAATCTCTTACTGTACGTGTTTCTGTGCCAATAATATATTTCAGGATGTCAAGGGACGGACCATAAAGGTGGAATTTTCAAAGGGCTTCAGAAAACCTGCTCAATCTGTTACTCCAGTTGTAGAAAGGCATAAGCTATATGTGTCCAATCTTCCATGGAAAGCAAGGGCTTCCGATCTTAAGGAATTCTTCTCAAAATTCAATCCTCTGTCAGCCAGGGTTGTCTTCAACGATAAAAAATCTGCTGGGTACGGTTTTGTTTCCTTTGCCACAAAGGAGGAAGCGGAAACTGCTCTCACTGAGCTTGACGGGAAGGTAGCATGAGCAAACACTGGCATTTATGCTTTAAAATCTACAATTTAGAATAAAGATAAAAAAGTCATTCTAAGTAAACTGCCGCAGTGAAGTTTAACCTACCAAGTTTGATTCTAAGTAATTCATCGTTTTCCTTCAGGATATAACATTCCTCCTTTGGATAAGAATTCAAATAGCATATAACTATTCTGTTTTTTTTTTTTTTGGCATACTGTGACAACCTGTAAACTCAAGTGAGAACCTGTAAAATCCAAGTCACACATTTGGAGGGCAGCTGTGAAAGCTCCCTGTTTTGGAGATGCATTACATGAATCCTTTCTGTTGTTGCACCAACAAAATTCTGTTACACATAGATAAATCACCATTCTATTCCGTACTACATCTTTACAGAAACTGAATGCAAAATGCATTAAATTACAAATCTTTAGTTACTAGAATATCAAAATGCTATTTCATCCTTTATGTAGGAACTTCTGGAAAGGCCTGTTCGCGTCAGATGGCGCGAAGTTGATGGTAAGGTTGAAGGTGTAAAGGCTGACGGTGAAGTTGAAGCTGTAAATGTTGAAGGAGATAGGATCCATGGTTCCAGTGATGATGGAACTGAAGATAAACAGGAATAGTCAAATGATATTGTACATGCCTACTGGAAAAACTTGCATATGCCTCACTGGTATAAGTGCAGATATGAGGCTTTGATGTACAGCTAGAAGGTTTTCTACAACCTGGTGCGTGTGTGTGATCATTGTGCCTATCATTTCACGTACTTCTCGGTTGATATGTGATACATGGACTCAATTGTTTGCTATCAATAATTTTGTTTCATAACTTCATCTAAAAATTTCTCATTTATTGTTTGGAGGAAATATTTATTTTAGTAATGCTTGAAAAATCTGATATGCTGTTTGTTTTTCTACTTATATGTTACAGTGCTCTAGAATTTGATGTGCGTTGCCACTTATTGTGAAGGCATTCATGCTTCCGAGGCAATCAGTCAGCATGAAACTCTTAACTTCGTTTCTCATGTTATCATTATAAACACATGCAATAGTGTGATGATTTTCTCTTTTATAAATTAAAAATTTAAGCCTCAAACAGAAGTTTGCCTTCTGTCGAAACATTAGGGCCACATACTCCCAAAAACTTCTGTTATTGCAGTATGCTTTTCTTTGAATTGTTCCTATACTATTTGCCACAAACTCAGATATGTTGCTTCCTTTTGTTTTCTATATCAGAATAGAAGTGATAGTCATAATGAACAACTGAATTATCACTGCCTACATTGATCCTGCTATGGCAAATGGCAGCAAAGGCATGTATGCTCATATTTCAGGTGACAGATTTAGTATTCAAATTCACTGTACTTCTGTTTTTGTTGCAATAATCTGTACTTCTTTGTATTAAAATTGTAGTCATCAAGTTTCTATTGCCGAGACGTTTGGGATCTCCTAATTTTGATTTAATTACTTTTTATAGTTCTAATATTTGGTTGCTTTATGCAGTAATGTCTTCTTGACATACAGCTTACTCAGCTTTTCTCAGTTAAAATTCACAAACGGCAAGGGAACCTCAGATGGCATATTTATTCACATTTAACCATCTAACTGGGACGTTCTTTGATAGATTTATATGTAGCGTTGTTATGACTTATGAAGAAAAGGAAAATCCACTTTCAGCCTTGAAATATGATCTTTGTTTGCTTTTCAATCCTGAACTCTGATACTGTTTGCTTTGCAATCTAGTAATTGCTTGGTGTGTGGAATATCTTATTTATTCAAATCCCATTGCATAACTAAATAAAAATTGATCAAAATTCCATCCTGTTATTCACTTCCAAACATGTTAAAGCTCCTCTGCCCTTCTCCAAGCCTATATAGGTGAAATGTAGATTTTATCCTGGTCATAGATCTGCTACATTATTTGATCCCTTTGCCTTGCTGTAGTTATCAGCTAGCTTACCACTGGATAATACATCATGCTGTTCTATTATAGTTTGCAACGGGTTAGGTCTTTATAATTTATAATTTGATTAGGACAAAGACTTCTTTTTATCCCTGCAGCAATCAATATCTCGTGTTTTTTTCAACTTGAGACCCATCTAATCAATGCCAAAGAAAGCTTAACATTTGGTGTCTTTACTTTATGTGAGACTGATCTGGTCACAAACATTCATTCTCATGGCACTGTAACTTTATCCTGCAACATTCTTGTAACAATAAATAAGGGCAACATTCTTGTAACAATAAATAAGGATCTGATCATTGTGCACATATATGTTGAAACTGAAGTATTTTCTTTGATTTACTGACCCCCAGAGGAGTTTCCTAGGCAGCATTATTGATAATAGTTGTAGGTCGTTGTGGCTTTGTTTACACAGCAGTTGAAAAGCTAGAATTGAATCCTGTCCAGTCCAGTCCTCTTGGATAAGAAGTGAAACTGCAGCTACAACAGTAATGACCACGCGCACCAACTTTCTATTCTATGGTGTCTGTTCTAGGAGCAGATGCCCCCACAAATTTTAATAACCAATAGTAAAGTAGGCCAGATAGATGCTAACTGAAATCTGTGCTCCAAAACAAGCCTAGGAAGTTCTTAGTTTTTTTTAAAAAAAAATCTTTGGAGGAACTCAGGAGGTCAAAGTCATAAAGCGATGTCTATCAGTGGGATGGATTCTTTAGGGAAAAGAAAGGAACGATCCTATTCCTCTTTTCATATGTCCACCACTTCATATGCCTTCTCCAAAATACATTCATAATCCTTTTGCCATTACAATATAGTATTTTTAATGAAGTGCCGTTGTTCATGGGAGGATATAAGGAATTAAGGATAGATGATTTGATTCTCATATCTTAACTTTTGATCCAGCATCATCTTCTTGGTGCTATATAGTAGTTTACTTTTGATCCCTATCTCAGTTGATGAAGCAATTTGATGCTTAAAACAGGGCAAATTAAATTTAAGTGTAATACAACTTGGTGAATACTATTGTATACATGTTTGGCCTATTGAAATAATATTTTCGCACTGTTCAACGGTTTATGACTTGTTGACATTAGGTAACAATTGTCTGTTCATATGCCATCCAAATATGGAAAGAAAACTAAATAGGCTTTTCCAATCCTTTGCAATTTTCAGTCGTCTGAAATTAGGACTTTCTTTCAGTCGATGCCCTGAGATACTAGATCTAAATAGATAGACTACGAAGACCTCACAAAATAATTTTTTCTATAGTCAATACAATAATATGTTTTAATATAATTGTATTTAATGCTACAAATAGAAATCAAAGCAAATCATTTCGCTTTCATTTAAGAAATCTGAAAAAAATAGAAATCAAAGCAAATCTAAATCGATGAATTTTCAGTTGACTGAAATGTAAGAAATCTGAAAAAACATTGTGTAATAATGTTTTCATTCCTCCAAAATTGTCCACAATTAAACTGAAATATTGATAATAAATTCACGAAATATGTTGGCAATTATCTTTCAGCTGAAAGGAACGGCACAGCTTCCTTTCTCCACGTGTCTCTTTTTTCCTTTTTATTTTTGCCCATGTACTAGCAGCACTTATGTCCCTCTTGTATGGCAATTCTGTGCTGTCAATGGTGTGGGTAATCATTTTCTTCAGCTAATTGTAGAGTAAAAACTGGATTGCTGAATAAGAGATTGAAGGTTCCTATTAAGGTGGTATTAAGGTTTACAAAAATCAAAATTTTTAGAACCTTTGCTTTTTCGAGAACACCTTCTTTGACAGTTATCAAATCTTTCAAATAAATATCCTGTAACTCTCTGTTATTTTCTGATGAACTTTATTATTGTCTAAGAACATAACCTCTCTAAATTAAATATTTAGAAACCCTTAGAGTGAACAGAGCATACTCTATGTTTCACTCATCAGATTTATTAAGATTTATTTAAGACCTTATTATTTTGCGCTTATAAGAGAATTTAAACAAATTAATTTCCTTCCTTTATCAACCGAAGCTTGTACAACCTATGCTTCTTTATGCTCCTCTGCCACATCGTTTAGTTTTTTCTTTCTTTCTTTCTTCTTTTGTCATGGGCTCTACTATTCTCTTTCACTTTCAAGTTCATTTCTTATCAACCGGATGTCTTCTCTTCTCCTGTGTTATGTGTGTGTGGTAAAAGGGCGTTGAAGTTAAAGAGGAAAGGAACAGCAGCAGGGCAAAGGGAAATACAAGGAAAGAAGAGCTGCAGCACCAAAAAAACAAAAAGAGGTCCTCCCAACCACCATTCATCTCCCTCCCTCCTAAATACTTCGCCTTGCAGACAAGTGCTCTCTCCCCCTGTCTCAAAGCCAGCCAGTGGCATCATCTGATCTCTCTTACTCAATCCTCTCACAATTCCCAACACCGAGATGGTGCCATAGAGGGAAGGCACATATGCTCCCTCTGTGTCTCTCATCTCTCACAATGATTTAGCTCAGATACTCACAGAGATGCTCGCTTGCACCTGAAACCTCGGTCTCAGACTGAGCCAAGTACCTTACATCTGTCCGAGCTTCTCTCTGCCATTGCTGGTGCCAAAATTTGACCTGAGAGGCAATGGCTTCTTCGCCGCTTGCAATTACGGGGACTCAGCCTACCTGGGTCCCCTATGAGCCAACCAAAGATTGCTCTCAAGGCCTGTGCAGCATGTACTGTCCCCAGTGGTGCTACGTCATCTTCCCTCCGCCGCCTCCATTCGACGTCGGTGGCCAAAGCACGGACGACTCCTCGGGCCCCATATTCTCCCCACTTGTCATCGCAATCATCGGCGTACTGGCAATCGCCTTCCTCCTTGTCAGCTACTACACCTTCATCTCCAGGTACTGTGGTACCTTCGGTTTGTTCAGGGGTAGAGTCTTCGGCTCCTACTCGGGTGGTCATGCCCGTAGTGCTGCTGGCAGCGGCGTCAGCCATGGACAGTCCAGGAATCAAGAATCTTGGAACGTCTCACCGGCGAGTGGGTTGGATGAGACCTTGATCAGCAAGATCACCTTGTGCAAGTACAAGCGTGGCGACACCTTGATCCACACCACAGATTGTTCGGTCTGCCTCGGTGAGTTCAGGGACGGGGAGAGCCTCCGACTTCTACCCAAGTGCAGCCATGCCTTCCACCAGCAATGCATTGACAAATGGCTCAAGTCACACTCCAATTGTCCTCTCTGCCGCTCCAACATCACTTTCGTCACCATAGGGACGGTGACGCCGGAGCCAGAGGGCTGTGGTCCAGACCAGAGTGGGAGAGACGCAAACTCCCATGAGGTGGTTGTGGTGATGGATGACTTGGAGATCATTTGTGAGGAGCAGCATAGCGTAGGGAGAAGCTCCGATGGTGATGATCATGAAGTTACTGGTGACCCAGAACGACTGGACGAGGCTGACGGCAAGGCTGAGATCAGAGAAGAGGAATTGCTGCCGAAGAGGGGCTCCATCCTCGACAGCCGCATGTCCATTGCTGATGTGCTGCAGTCCAACATGGAAGACGAGCTCATGGCAGCCAGGGAGAGTGGCCTCCTTGCAGGTGGCGCCGGCACATCGAGACGATGCCACGGTGAGAACAGCAAAGAATGGGGCCGCAGCACCCGGCGCGCATTGCAGGACGCCACGGATTCTCTTCCGATGAAGAGGTTGCCGCCTGCTGGGCGACCGTGCTTCAGTAGCAAGAGTGGAAGAGATTCAGACCTTCCCATGTGAGCTGTCAGTTCTGAATTTCAGTTTTTCCTTAGGATACTGTACAACCTACTTTCGTGTTTGTTTGCAAGATGGAATATGAGCGGCAACGCAAGGGCCGTCATCCAATGTCGTCTTGGGGTATTGTTCATTTCCAGTTTTCCACAAACGGTTAGTCTGCAATGCTTGGTGAGGTCTCTTCCGCTTATGCTAGATTAGCATGATTTGAATCACTTTTTGTTTATTTTGCGCTCTTCCATTCTTTCTGTGAACGTGTTCTTACTGCTAGTTCAGTAACTTGTCAACAGTTTTTCTGCCACCTTCGACGCAATAACCTGCCATTTTCTGTTCCTTGGGTTTTTCTCTGTTGTGTGTGCCTTCTCAATTACTAGTTGCAGAGCACGTAGTGAAATAGTATAGTCGTGCAATGCATTCGGATTGACTGATTGATAGTTATCATCTCTTGCCACATGGAGCCTGGCTTTTTCAGCTAAAATGACCAAAAAATAAAACACTGCTTGGAACACCATCATAACCAGATAAAGCGTGATTGCAATACACCGAAGTTTCCTGTGGTCCCCATAGATCAGCTTAGCCCCAACAAAGCTGCAAACCGACGCTATTTGAATCCTTGGGTTTGAGCGACTGTGTTGTGAGATCTTGGCGAGTGAGTGAGCAGAATCTGATACCCCTTCTCCTTTGCGAAAATAAGAATTGGCCTTTTTTTGAGGCGACCACTGGCTGCTTTTGTTCCCTGGATGTATAAAGACAAAGCAGTACTGTTGAAGTTTCCGTGACAGGCCGGAATCCCAGTGATTTCGTGATGGCCTGGAGAACATGTGATTTCGATATTCCAAAGCTGTGGTTGGGATTTGGTGGACGAGGACGTAACAGGACCGAGCTTTCATCCCTCAAGCCTTTGTCCGAAACCATACGGTATTTGAAATCGTGTTTTGGGCTGCCAAATGTCGTTGTGAAATGTCCGTATGTACACGACTTCGGTAATTCGGTATCGCTCTCGGTAGCTGGTACCCGTCGTTGTAGAACTCGCGACTTGTGAACGATTTGGATTGTTGAAGCTTAATTTGCTTGTATCGATAACTAGACTACTCGTATCTTCCTTTAAGGCAACTTATTCTCCATGCCCGGCCCCTACTTCCGAATGCAACTTGCTTGATGATACGGCCTTGACAAAGACCAGAACGAAGCCTAGACTTCCCGTCGTTGCTGAGAACTCGTGGGCACCGTAGAGACCTAGTAGGTATGTACGGTCCAAAATGAAATACTAGTAGTAGTACTCAGCGATCGCACTAGGACAAATATGAAAGCAAGATGCCGTTTCCGAGGGGTGACCCTGACGGCGCGGCAGCGGCGGATGACGACCACTGGCCGCCCGTTCCTTTACTGGATTTCTTTTCTCCTTTTTAGTTTTTCGAAATGCGCTTTCTTTGTTTCGAAGCCGCAGTGGCATTCGGCGGCAGGCAACGTGGAGGAAAGCAAGTCAAAAGGCTGTGCGTGGTCTCCGCGAGATCTGGGTCGCTTTCCAGTGGCACAAACAAGAAAAAGATGGAGGCCCTGTTACGGTAGGTATAGCTTTCTGGCCCGCTCCAGTAGAGAGTTCCGGGAACCAGAATGGGCCAGAGCTCACCTCTGGGCCTGTTGATAATTATCAGCCCAACAAGGCGGGCTGTCTTGTTCCAGTCAAAAACCTTTGCCGCAGCCGACGACCGGTGCACCGTGCTGCCCTGAACAGTGAACACGCATGGCTCGCTCCAACTGCACGAACACAACCTCAAAATGAACCTGCACGTTTATTGCAGATCAAGCATACAACTACAAGCATCTTATTGGGGTTACAGTTACAGTTACAAGCTAAATACGGTTCTGCTAGCTGCTACCGAGCTTTACAAATATCACACGACGAGCAGCAAACCACCCGCAGAGGGAGGAGGGCGCGTCCCCGGCTCGCCTGCACGGCGTTTCGCCGACATCGAAGACCGCCTGTGCTCACGGGTTGAGACTGCGCCCTACTAGCTGAGGCCCAGCGGCTGATCCACGCCGGCGGCGAGCACCCGCCGCTGCGCCGTCGCCTCGGTTTCGATGATGCACAGCACGTGGTGAACTGCCGCCGCGATCTCGTCCGCCGTCGTCAGGGCGCACCCCTCCTCCACCTGCAATACACACAGAGAGAAAAAACTTCATCTTTGGTAAGGCAAAGGGACGGTTCCAGGACGGGAAGAGCTGCGTGAACTGTGGCCGGTACAGTGGTGACATGCAATCTTCATCAGAGGGAATCGCAAGTCATACTCGTGACAGAGAAAATAGTGATGGCGCAAAGATAGATTCGATAGGGGGTCCGGCTCCGGCTCCTCATCAGGAACACTCGCTTGTGCTAACAGCGCAAGAAAAAGGCAGCAGGAGCAGAGCACACAACAATCGCTGTAGCCTTTTGCTGCTGATGTGGCCGTGTCAATCGACCGGCCCAGCGCACCCAAGATTCTCCGCGACACAGCAGCCAGTGCCGATCGACCATTTTTTTAAACTTGTTTGGTAGCAACATATACGGCGAAATTCTTCAACTTTTTGTATTGAGTCTGAACCGTGCCATTGGCTCCGTATACTGCAGCGTGGATATGGAGTGGAGGCGCGTCAAGTCCAGAGCTACAGCAAAGGCAGCAGGCAAGCCTTTTTACCCTAGAATCTGTTGGTAAAAAGCTAGTGGCAGGGGAAGGGAGGTCTACTGGATCTTTAAGCCATTTCTCTGTATTTGGCAGGCCAGCAGTGTTACTGCGTTTCGCTATGTTTTTCCCCGCGGTAAAACGGCACCATCTGCTGATAGTCCTCGTATGATGCGATAGCCCTGTTGGAATTTTGTTTTCCTCCGTCTCAGACAACAAGATTCTTCTCCCTGTCAAGACGTGTATGGGGCGATATGCTGAGTTGTGTATGCTCTCACCAGGCCATGCACTTGTGTTGGATGTGCACAAGACATGATCAGTGGTAGCATCCAACCCGATGAAGAAGACTAAACTAGGGCCTGTTCGTTTCCGGCCCTCTAAAATTTAAGCACTGTCACATCAAAGAGAATCTTACTATTTAGTAAGTACTTTTATTAATTTAATAACAAAACCTATGTCACGACCCCCTCTAATTTGCGAGACGAATCTAATGATCCTAATTAATCTATGTTTTGCTACAGTGATGCTACAGTAAACATCTTCTAATAACACCATAATTACTCTCGTTGGATTCGTCTCGTGAATTAGATAGGGAGTCTGCAATTAGTTTCGAGATTAGACTTTATTTAGTACTCCAAAATAATAAAATTCTCTTTGATTTGACTCCTCTAAAAATTATATACCTGGAAACGAACAGGCCTAGGTGTATGGTTTTCTAATATCCTAAATTAAAAGAAGGGAAATGCAGGGTAAATTGATGGTTGGTACCTTGAGGCTGAGGGTGTAGAGCACCATCTCTCCGGCCGTTGTGACGTTGAGGTGCAGCACGGTGAACCCGAGCGTCTGCAACCCGGCCACCATCCTGAGCAGCTGCCCCGGCCGCCGCGGCGCCATGACCCGGGCGCTGGCGTGCGCGTCCACCACCACGCTCACCTCCACGTCCGCCACACCGGACGCGCGGCTCGCCTCCTCCGTACCGGCGTCCTCCCGCGGCGGCGCGTGGCGCCACACGTACTGCGGGTACCTGAAGAACTGCGAGAACGGAGGCGGCGACGCCGGCGGTGGCGCAATGGCATTCTCCTCCTCGTTCTCACCGTCTGCCGGGCTGCTGCTCATTGGCGTTTGCAGCGAAGAGCGAGCCGTGTCGCGTTCAGCGGCCGTGCTGTTGCGTTGCTGCTGCTGTGCTGCCAGCAGCGCGCGCTTCTGCGCCTCCAGGGATTGCAGCTGCTGCTCGAGCTCCTTCACGCAGTCGATGGCGCCGCTGACGATGGACGCCTGGTCACCCTACAGCAGATCGAGTGATTCAAAATTAACGACGCTCATTTTTAAGAATCCACTTGACTTATAACGAACAAATGCTACAGTTGAGGAAGACCAATAATGTCAAATGAACCCAACACTTTATCGTTTTAGATTTTGAATCCAAACACTTTTCACGAAAAACATTTTTTTTGTTTTTCAGCTAAAGCGATAAATGGAAAAGGGCCTGAATAGTACGAGTACACGTCGGTAGGATCTGACAGAAAGAAAAGGCAGCGATCGAACGCCTCATCAGTAACAGTGTGCTCGATCAAACAATTTTGCTTCCCAATCCAAATACTCAATGATGGATGGCAGAATATGGAGCTCAAGAAGAACGCAGCACGTACCCGGTGAACGTAGGAGTCCGGCATGAGCGACCGCAGCGCGGCGAGGTACTCGTTCATCTGGCGGCGGCGGTTGCGCTCCACGGCAATGTGGGTCATCCGCTGGCTCTCGGCGTCCTCGCGGCTCTTCACGCTCCGTTCCCGCCGCCGCCGCTTCCTCCTCCCCTGATGCTGCCCCTGCTTGTTCTCCCCTCCCACCACCTGCGCCGGCGCCGCCGCCGCTACCGGCACCACCTCTATCGGCGCCGGCGCATTATTATTGCCGGCGGCGAGCTCGAAGCTCCCGGCCGAAGCGGCACACGCGGCCGCGTTGAAGGTGTCGTAGATGAGGACGTCGCTGCCGGGCACGCACAGAGCTTCCTGCAGAGTCATGTCGATCGGCGTGTACAGCATAGGAGAGAGCGCACCGGCCTCCTCTCTCTATGTCGCCACTAGCACGCCCTGCTCCCCTTTTCAGCCTCCTCGCTACTCTTCAGCTTGGTGGTATCTGCGTGTTGCTAGCGGTGGGCGACATGGCGGAAGCAGCAGCAGCTAGCTAGCTAGGGCATGCATAAGATTGCGTGGCAGCAGTAATGGGCGGCGCAGTGGAGTGTCAGGCAGAACCTGAGGCGAGCGAGCTTTGTGCTTGGGCAGGCAATGGGCGCGACTGCACAAGTGTGTGGCCGGTGGATCGCCAGATCTCCCTCGCGCCGCGCAATGCTCCAAGAGATTACCAAACAAGAGCGCCCTTTCCTTTGGCGTTGAAATCTTCGGGTAGTGGAGCTCGCTCTGCAGGATCAGCTCCCTTTCTCTCTGCCGCAAGCTGCCGCTTCTGCTGAAAAGGGAGAGTGGGAGGGGGAAAGGAGAGAGATGAAGGGATGGAAGCGGAGTGGCCTATCACTCTCTCAATCTATAGGGCAGAGAGCGCCTGTCTCCTTTTCTTGTTGCGTTCGATATGTGGGAGTGTGGTGATGTCCCTTCTTGGTATGCCAAATGAAAGTCACCGCACCGTATGGACTGCTCATGCCTACCTACGGCAACGGGGCCCGGACCTGCGTCTTCTGCAAGTGTGTGATTCAGAGCTAGTACTGGTACGAATGTGTAGAGAGCGGTACAATGAGTTTTGCAGTCACCGTCTCTTGATATTTTACTTGCTACACGTGTATTTTCATCAGTAACATGCGTCATCTTTTGTAAGGAAGAGCTGTGCTCCATCTTTTTTTTCTATCTTATAGTTTAAATTCTTCATAGGTGTACTTTTGAACTCTTTTTTGTTTCACGTTTGATCCTCTTCTACCTCTTTTGCTCCTTCTACCAACTGAATCTTATGTTTGCCATCCAAGATTAGAAAAATGTGGCAATGGCAACTCACATAGTAGTTTTCACAGCTTAGAGCATCTCCAACAGCTCTTGTAAAATAGACTGGTTAGGTAAAAATAGAAGATAATCAGAGAAAATGAGACCCAACAGAGCCGGTATCACGCTCGGTAAGTTTCTTCCCTCGGTATCCCGGCTTTCCCGTTCGCAATCTTTAGCGCGGGTGCGTCGTTCGCCATCGTCCTCGCCGTCCTCCAACGCATCGCCCTGCTCCTCGGTGCGCCGCCACCCTCCACGATCCCAACACCAAATCCCGTCGAGCAGACTGCAATTTGGCCCTCTCCTCATCGAATCACCGTCGCCAGGTTTGCCAACATAGGTGCCATGTAGAGGCTGTCGCGTCTCCATGCTGCATCGGCTATTTGAACCACGATTCCAACACACTGTTGCATGGTCTTCTCAATCCATCAGGTCCCGCTCCCGCATGGATTGCATGATCCGGGACCAACTCATTCAGAGGGAGGAACATGAAGAGATTCTGCCACAGGTCTGGATGATCAGATGCCGTAAGATTGTTTCTCGGAACAATGGCAGCAGGTTGAAGCGCAGCATTGGACGGACAGCTCGGTAGGAGGTGGCTCAAAGAGGATGCATGAGCGGGGCAGCTGCAATAGTGAGCTGCTCGCGAACTCGGAGTCGACGTCACTGGCAACTAGGGCGTTCATGTTCAATAGCACATGTATTAAGAACAAAATAAGACCAGAAAATGAGTCATATGATGAAGATTGAGGAACGGGAAAGAAATCGATGAGAAACTTACAACAGAGAGATCAACGTCAAATAGATTCAGCCACAGATTTTAACTTCATGCAATGGCTTTACCTTGCACTGAACTACAGCAAGATAAGTGCAAACGAGATCAGGGATGAATGAAATAACAGTAGGAATGGTAATGTAACTTACCATCAATGGACTCCCGATTCACTCCCTAGAGTAACGGATCAAGTGGCGGCCAGAACCGATGCTTCACAACCTTGCGGCGCAGCAGGGGAATGACGAGGAGGCAGTATCGAGTCAAGTCCAAACGTAAAAATTTGCAGCGCACAACCATTTGAATATAAAGAGGGTTATAATTTAGAGCGGCTGTTGGATTTGATTATATTTTTGCTAGCTATTTCATTTTACATAATAGTTAAATTAGGATTTTACCTACCTATTTTTTGCTAGTCTCTTGGAGATGCTCTTAGCACCACGAGAAAGGGCTACTTGCAGTAGTCTAGCTATCACCGGAGACATGACCCATCCACCACTTGAATCGAAGAGACAGAAAAAAAAACTACTCATTGCGATAATATCAGCCCAAAATTCCCTGTCATATCTTTACAAAATTAATTGTCCAATATTGCCATTCAGAATAAGATATTAGCATGCCATCCAAGACAAATGCTGTCGTTGATAGTACTTGCACAAAAGTGCACACCCCACCCGCTCAATTTTATTAGTTTCAAGTGCTTAACTAAAATTAAGGTCTCCTCATTAGCTTATGTGAATGCCGTACACTATCACATGCACGAGGAGGTTATAGGGGACAAACCCACATGGATTAACAGTGAGCAGAAAGACAAGAAGACAAAAGGCGAGGGCACAAAGCAAAGTGGCTGCACTTTGGGAGCCAGGGAGGTCAGTTATTATGCATAAGCCCCAGAGCAATTACTCGAGGCACATTCTCGATCATCCAATAGATCTTATCTACGTATCTTTTAAAAGTGCAACCCACTACTTTTATTTCTCTCAACCGTGGTTGAGCCACGTCATCTGAAATTTACGTTCTCCCTTTCTCCTGTTCCACCTCCTTACCTCTCCCACAAACCCACCAAGCCTTTAATCACGAGACCATCACAATTAATAGCAGTAACTTCTGCCATTCCTTCCACCCGTCATGACTCATGAATCAAATATTCATGGAAAAACGGTTGTTATTACTCACAGATTAATAGCCTCTTATTGTGCTACTCGACTACCTCCACTACCTCCTGCGCACCACATATATATGTAGATATATATGCCACTCACCCCATGATCAGAGTGCATGACCCTTCGGTTTGCCTCAATCTGGCTTTCCTTTTATAAGAAATTGAGAGTTATTAATTTCCTGCATATGACTACATCTCCCTATCGTTGAAATTTTTCATCATATATTCTTTCTCACCGATCTAATTTGCTTTGCATGTAGTCCATCTATATATAGCTTGCCTGTACATACTAAATCACCTGCAGCTGCTGTTATAAGTTCATGGTTTAGTCATTACAAACACGTGGTTTGACATTTCCATATCTCCCCTTTTGTTTTATGTCTATATGATCTTTATTTACACATTTTCAAGATATAATTCACAAAATTGATTATTGCAAGTTCATTTATGATATGATTTTGATTGGTACTCCAGACTTGAAAAATAAAGATGATGACGTACTTAGGAGGAGTCTGCTAAGTGATCTCGCAATGGTTTATTGAAATGCTCCTTTTTGTTTTATAACATTACCAACATATCACTTGCAGTTAAATTTTACTTTTATTTAATTCTCTAAGATTTCTTTTGTACTTGCACATCTATAGAACACTTTGGCGAGAAGCAAATTTCCTGCACATAATTTGTTTTTTGGAACGTGTACTTACGGGATATAAAGCTCACGCTAACATAAAAAAATGATATCATCAGCTACATTTACAGAATTTGCTTAAATATATGGCTGCTAGCTTTATTTCTAAATTTACAAAACATTGTTTTATTTCAACTATTGTGTCAATCCTTGGCTATATCATATATATGCAAAGATCCCGCAGCAACGCGCGGGGTACTCATCTAGTTAAGTCTTAATTGGTGCACCATTTTTAAGATAACGGAACGATGTTTCATGTCTCTACAACTTTTGAATGTACACAACACAGTTACAAGAATCCAAGAGCACTTAGGCTCCACCGATTAGACACACACGCTAAGTCTCCACAATCTCGCAAGGAGAGGAGCTTAGCCTAACAAAGTTCACAAGATACAACCAAACTCACACAAATAAGACTCCACACAAAAAGAGAGAGATCCATACAAGGGACCAAGACAACAATTCTAACACCGACGAAACTAAGCCTCAATTCTATTAGAAAATCGCCATCCGAATCTTGCGAAAATCTCCATATAGTGAAAGTCTCAAGCATCCTCTTCTTGCGAGCCAAGCAGTGTAGTATATGTTAATTGGTACACCTGGCATATGCATGTGATTCTTTGGCAACAAAAATGGTTACAGGGTCGAGAGTTGTGAGCTTGGTGAGATCAGATCAGAATGTGCTTAGCCGATGGGTTAGTTATTAGAGCGATAGATAGTGGTAAACTGTTCTCCCATTGATTGATTTGCCCTTGCTGAAGCAGCTACTTGAGTCGGCTTACTTTTACGACACGGTTGAACGCCCCTCTGTATGGTTAGGCTATACTTAATTATAATACAAACACACTGGAAATATGTTTTCTGTAAAATAAGAAGATATCAATGTGTTCTTATGGAGCAGCAGGGTATGCATGCATGAATCATGATGTAACAAAAAAAGGGAAAAGCAGAAGAAAAACCTACACATGTACAATATACCTGTATACTATACTACTGTAACATTTCTTTGACTCGACTTCTCCCAACGTTCACCGTACCATGTAATTAGAGCATCTCCAACAGCTTCCCTAACTCATCCCCTCGAGTCAAAATTTTGTCATTTAGGGGATGAGAAGGCAAAAAAACTTCTCCAGCAGATCTCCTCTAGCCTGGAGTAAAATCGCCTCTCGGTCCCCTCCACTGAGGGAACGAGTGCCGCGTCCCCTCCAGCGAGAACTCGTCATCTTCCGCTCTCGTCCACCATGCACGCGCATCTCCCACCCCGCGTTCGTGCTCACTCAAATCTGAATTTGAAATGTGGATGGTGGATTTATGAACTTTTAAATTATTTACAAGTGAATTCGTATGGTTTGAATAATCTATGTGCAAGGGTAAAGTATATATAGTTAGCCGTAGAGGATGGAATTTTAGGAGAGCTGTTGGAGATGCTCTTAGAACCTAGTACAAAATATACACACGGCTTGCAAGGATCCATGAAGTTCAGATGCACAAATCAGGCACGATGAGATGGCGGCCAAAGCAAAAGTGGGAGGTGTGGCAAACTTCGACAACGAGATCTCGCCTGCTCGAAGTTGAATTAATAGTCTTGCAGTCGTACGTAGAGACAGCAATTACGGTAGTGGTTGCAATCCCTTTGTTTACGACTCACAACGCACGACAACATGCATTTTGATACAAGCAAAATTTTAGGTGCAAATAATTTTATGCGCCTATATAGTACCAACTTGTGCCGAGACAGATGCGCCTCAAGAATGTCTTTTGGGATGCAACCACACTGCGGCGAACAGATCGATAAGGGCAGCTAGCTGACACGACCCGTGCAGAACCCTAAAGGGGCTGTTTCAGATTAGGATACAAGTTCGATAGAATCTAGCCAGCTTTTAGGGCGGCATAAGATATGCGCGTCACTGCGCAGGCAAATCTTCAGAACATCATGCATGTAAAGGTTATTAGATCCCTTCTGCAGCGGTTTCTTTCTCTGAAGCGGAGTGAGGCTATGCTGAAGTCCGATCATCACTTTAGTAGTACAGCATATTATTGAGCATCGGTACCCAATGCAAAATAGTTTAGCTACTCCATTTCCGATGAAGAAAGAGAATCGCAGTTTTTCTTTTGTTAATTCAAGCAAAGTACTGTACGTACGGTTCACTGATGATAATTTAACGAAGTCACTTATATAATTTGGTCCTACTAGCTAGCTCGTTAGTTTTGAAGAATGTAATTAAATAGTATATTTGTTGCGATAAGTAGAGGCCTGGAGGCTGGAACGAATCTGCAAGCCCAAAAGAAGACGGAGTGTACGAAGTTCGCGTGGTATTGAGGAGCTAGCCGTTCCGAAATTGACATCTGCACGCTCACAAGATTGCATTGTTCGTGTCTGTGGGGACGAGAGAGAGAAGGCGATTTGCAGCCACGTCCACTGTTTGCGAACGTGGTTTTCGAGGCGCTGAAGAGCGCTGTGCTCACATGGAATGGAGCGGATTCTCCATTTTTCCCTGACAGGTTGGACCATGGTCCAAGCTGGCGCCGGCGCTGGCTTGCCCGTGCATATGGGCCAGTGGGGTATGGCCGTATGGGCTACACCAAAGTTCATGCACGCTTGCGTGGCACTGGCTGCTCCTAATCTGTTCATGCAGATGCATGTGTGTCATACGCCTGTTTCGTTCGACATACACCCAGATTGGCGTGTGCCAAAAGAAATACGTACGAGGCTACTACTAATACGCGCACACTGTAGAGTTAGCGCCGTGGACACCATGTAGTTGTGGTGCCGCGGAGGACCTGACACACAGTTGTAGCCTGTTACCGTAGGCCGTAGCGCGCTCATAAACTGGTGAGGACCATGGTAATCGTCCATGCAGCTGACAATTGCCCTACCTCTCTGGAGTTGTCGTTCTGTCCCTCGCCGCTTAACTTGTAAGGGAAAAAATATACTAGTACTTTTTAAAACATGTTGAGTGTCTCAACATGTAGCAATTTGGATATGCTTTGAGAGGAATTTTTATTCAAGCTGCTCACAAAGCGATATGCGTATGTAGCAAGAGAATGGGCTGTCCTCGGCGCTAAATTAAGCTTGCGGATGCAGTAGGCTGGCGTTGAACGGTGCAGGAGTTCAGAACACAGACACGTACGCGTGCTGCCGCCGCATGCCGTTGTGGAGGGACGTACGTATATATCACCCACAGCAAGCCTGCCTACATTTAGGTCCGCCGCTATGTTCCCTAGTGGCAGGTTCCAGCAGAGCGGAGACTGGTCCGCCCGGTACGTGGGCGCGCACTGATCAGGAGTGAGGATGGCTCTCTGGCTGGGCACGAACAAATCTCTGCGTCCAACTCTCGGAGGAGGACTCACAGTGGCTGGCGCGCCCGATGATCATGGTCCAATAATTAAGTGGCCTGTTGCAGTCACGGGACAAGGTCATTGCCGCCCGGCCTGATGCGCCGACACAAGACACGGTGTGTTGAGCGTGTGTGTCCTCTAGCTGTCTCTCCGTGAATCTATCAGAAATAAACCGGCAGAGCATACTAGTGTGGTGTGGGGCGCGTACGTGTCTACGTGATGATGATCGAGCTATATGCCGGGATTCGACAGGCTCCCTTGATGAACGAGAAGAATGCTAGTAATTTGTTGCGACCGATTGCTACTTTGCTACTCTACTATAGTAGAAGAGTAATACAACTAGTAGTCGGCCGACAGACGACACGGCCTGCGTCGATGCATGCATCATCCATAGCAGGGTGCGTATGAGTCCGATATGATAACGGAGCAGGGAGAGGGGTACACAGAAGCAGGCACGGGACCGCGTAGTCACGGGTCGGTTATATACTGTCAAACCGTGCAGAGCCGCCGGCGCGTGTCCCCGGTCGGCCACCGAATGCTCGGTGCAACCAGCGAGGTGTGTTATTACTAGTGCTTTGGACATGTGTCCGCTCGCGCCGATTGATCTAGCTTAATTTGTTGTGCATTTGATCGATTATTGTTCTCCAAATTATTAAACGACACGAGCCTCTCGTCTGCCAGCTTGTCCAACATCTGCACATACACGCGCAGAGCGAGGACACGAGGTTCAGCGACGGCAACCAACGGTCCGACGACGATCTCTGCAGGCACGTGTACACTCTCGCAAATTGCACGACCGAATGGCCCGTACATCATGCTGCCAATAATGTGCACGGCCCGGGTCACGACACGCGCGGCGCTGTTGGGGCTCGGCACGCGCGCGCCTGTGCTGTGCTGTGCCGATCCTTTCTTTCTTTGATGGAAAGGGGAGCTCGGGAGATGGCGACGCATGCGACGCAGTGCAAAAGCGGCAGCGCGCAGCGGAGAGAATCTGGAAACGGCCGACGTGCCCGTGCCGTGCCGTCTTGCATGCATGGGCCTGCTGCTGCTGCCGCTGACGCCGGTCCCGCCGGCGAGCCCCGCGCCGGGCCGGGCCCCCGACCTCCGGCTGGGCTGCCAACAGCATGTACCACGCCCTGTGGCCCAGCAGTGTGCAGCTGAGACGATGAGGGTAGTACGGACACGTGCACGCAGTGCGCTTGTCTACCGCATGGGCGCATGGCCAACCTCAGCAGATGACATGAGATTCTATGTACTCGCTGCCACCTCCCAAGCTCCAGCTACTACGATCGATGAATCGATCGAGTATATTTGGGAGATGAGATTCTATACATGCCAAGATCGAGCTCATAGAATGGTTCAACACATTTCTGCAGAACCTGCCAGTTCGTTAGTGTTTTGCACAGCATAAGTAGACGTTCCATTGAAATTAGGCGCCTCTACCTGTAGCTAGCGAACTTCATTAATGCTGTTCAACAAAATTAACAGGCCCAAAAGATATGCCCATCTGGAACCCAGTAAGTAGAGCTCACACAACAAGCCCACTTTTCTGTAGAGAAAAGATTGCACAAATTAAAGCCCATGTACCGAACCATCGAAGTGTCCACGTCCTCTGCTACAAGCCGCCGGCGAGCAGAGGATAGCTCGCGGAGCTCCTCCCCTTTCCGCCTTGAGTCTATCTTCCGCCGCACCTGCACGGCAGCGATGGCCGCTCCCTCCACCGCCCTATCCATCTCAGGTGAGTCACCCCCTTTTCAGTCCCAGCCTCTCAACCATGGACTCTTGTTCCGATTTCACTCGCGCCGAAGGTTCGGGGGCCTACTTGGCCGTCTCCGCTGAATATACTGCCCAAAGAATCATTTAACTTCCGAGATGCGTGCACTCTGCAATTGACAGCTTCTTTTACAGAGATCTGTGTGTGGGATTATACATTTTGCTTGTTTTGTGCTGTAATTTTACTTGAGTGCAAGTAAAATTACACTCAGTGGAGGGTAGGGTACTAAGAAACAGAGAAATGGTACCCTTTCGTTTCTTCTTTGAAGAAAGGATTGAGTGTGTTCATGTGGTCTTCAAAGAAGTGTCTACATTTCGTGCTACTGATAATCAGGGTATGGTCATAGACTGATGCTACAGCTATTTTTTTTCCCGACGGTACAGAAAATTATCCTAACTCTAGGGTGGAAAATAGAAAGTGGTTATTTTGACACTCCACTCTTTGAGCCCTTTCAGTGGAAAAATAAATAAATAATGATCCTGTGTTTGGTACTTGGTGAACAAGTGGAGCTTGTTACTCTAGTGACATGTATCTGTGAATTCTATAGAAATATAAAAATGCCTTGGTTGCCTGTTCTCGTTGTTTCTAACTTCAGACATTTTTGTTGTGCCAAAGGTGCTACTCATACAAATGCATCCAGCTGCAGGAGTATCAAGACCAAGGGCAACCGGAATAATTTGCAGCTTGCTTTTCCTTCGAGTCCTGTAAAGACCAACCACTGCACAAAATTAACCATCTGCAGAGCATAGAGGTCTTGCCTTTTATTTGTGATATTTATCTTCTTTGGATGCTTCAAATAGTTTTGTGTTGGAAGAAGTTCTGAGCTGCTGCTACGTTCTTGTCCTTGATACTAATATGTGTTCGGTTTTACTTTACGCTGCAACCACATCTAAACTAATGAGTCCCAAGCATTATTAAACTGTGTTCATGCTCCACTCTACTGCACTCACAAAATGTTCTACTTTTCACATTTCAATTGAATACTGTGCGATGAAGTTTCAACTGCGCTGTTCATGGGAGGCTAAAAATGCCCTGCCTTTACAGTCTTGGTCTGCACCTTTCATCAATAACTTAATGTTGAAATTGTTTGCTTCAACATTACATGATAAAAATATAGCATAATCTGCTATTGTTTTCAGCTTCATGCTTATAATTTTCTTGGTTAACCTCTATACAGCGAAGATTCTAAAGGTGGAGGAGGATTCTTGACTGGATTTCTTATAGGGGGGGGGGAGCAATCTTTGGAACTCTGTGATACGTATTTGCTCCTCAGGTACTGTCAAACCTCGAGAGAACTCTGAAGTTGCCAATGCACAATGAATCATGGATTTTTTTAAAAAAAGATTACAGAACCATCGTGTTTGTTCGGCAAATGCTCTGTGCTGTCCACAAAAAACCTGTTATGTAATGCCTTCTTTTTCGAAGGAAATCATTCAATACCTTCCTGTTACAAAATCAACGATTCTGACCTTTTGATCTAGTCAAGATCAAATCTGTATCTAGTTGATAAGAAGAGTTCTGACATTTATTTGGCATATTAATCTTGCTCTAAATACCATTAATATTTGATTTTAAATACTGGTTAGTTTGAAAGTTGTTAAATTACTGACATGCTTGCGCAGATCAGCAGGACATTAGATTCTTTGTTGGATGAGAATGGACAGGATAGCGACTCTGATGAAACTGGCCTCCAAAAGGTGCCAAGGCCACGGAATGGTCAATATTATGATGAAGGCTTAGAGGTAGGTACTAATTTGATTCAATTTTTTTATTTGAAAGATACTTTTGATAGCTAAGTTTTTCAACTATATCCAGAAAACTCGTCAAACATTGGGCGATAAGATCAGCCAACTGAACTTGGCAATTGACAAAGCTGCAACCCGGTTGAAACGTGTCACTGGCAATGTGGAGAATGAGGCTGCTAACAGTGAAACAGAAGTAGAACCTTCTTAGAACTTGTACCTTTCAATTTTCTGTTGCCTGAATAACTGCTTTTATGTAACATGCTGCTACCCTAAAGTTTCAACTGTAGAAGTTATTGTAAAATTTCACTATATGAATAATTTGAAAATATGCTTTCATACATTCTGCACTATTCTTTAAATATGTTAAATATGTTCGAGGATCAAATGAATTTCGCAAATACAATTCCTTTTCAGTTTCATAGTGTGAGCTAAGTGAGTATTGAATGACTTTGCAGACTGGAGATGATGAACATGTGGTGGATAACGTGAATGAGCATGGTTTTATGCAAGGTGAAAGCACAACATGATGAATGCGTAGCATTTGGTGGGCCACAACTTCATACAATTGAAAACCAAATCCAAGCTGTAAATGACCTTGTGGAGCTAAAATTTCAGGGAACTGTTCGGTCTAGAACCTGAAAGATGAGTTGGGTAATCAGTGTTAGCAATGGACAGAATTGAATTATTTACAGCTAGGATCTTTTTGTAATCCTGAACATTTTTCTTCTGTGATGTAATTCTGTATTGACATTTCTGTAATGTGATGTTTTTCTCTGAATGATTTACTGCTCCGGATAAGCTGTAGCTTCATTTTGTGACCAAACAGGACGTGGATCACACCGACAATGCTGCTGCTGCCTGCTGCTGTATTTCCTCGCGCTCCCTCGTGGGCTGTTTCGTACGTGGTAATTCTGGGTTAAACCGATTAAAAATCCTTCTAAGTTTGTCATGACATGACAGTCCGTACGCTACGAGGAACAAAGCAAGTTGAGCTGGGCTGACTTATTTTGGCTTCCAGACTTGTAGTCTGGCATCTTGGCATTACCGGCGCCGCCTCAGAACTGTCGGAAATCTGTGGAACCTGCTTGCCGCCGGAGAAAATGATAGTATCCTGAATAAAATCCGTGATCGTATCGAGGCATCCAGGCCTATAATTTTGACTGATATTTAAACTTCAATCCCTTTATCTCGTCTCTCCTGCGGCGTCACTTCAGATTTCAGTCTTCTCTTCCTTACCGTAACTCAGTTGCAAGACATTTCGTTCCAATCAATGGCAATTCGAAAAACCTTGCGCCATTATTCGGTGGAAAATAATTTGAAACGCACATACAAAAAAATCACACATCACGAAGATGCTCAAAAACATTCTCTCCATGATTTTCGTTCACGGCCACCAGAGGCGCAGCTCCAGGTCGACCTCCTTGTCATCCTCGTCGTCGCTGACGTGGCAATGCTCGTGCGCGGGTGCCAGCGCCAAGGGCGTCGATGAGAGCAGCACGTCTCCGCCGGGAATGAGCACCGCGCCGGCGGCATTGGAGTTCAGAATTGGGTAAAGCACGGCATACTCGGCCGGAGCCACGGCGGCGTGGGCCGAGTCCTCGCTGGCCGGCGCAGCTGCCACGAGCTTCTTCCCGGCGCTATGGTGGCCGCGCATCTTGGCGCGATCGCGTCGGTGCACGTTCATGTGGCCGCCCAGCGCCTGCGCGGACTTGAACTCGCGGCGGCAGAAGGCGCACGTGTACGAGCGCGGCGGCCACGCGTCACCGAGGACGTCGTCGTCGTCCGCCGCATCGTCTTGCGCCGGGCGGCCGGTCCCCGCCGCCGCCGCCGCCCAACTCCACATCACGGTAGGCTTGAGGCGGTGCTGCAGCAGGTGTTGTTGCTTCAGGAACTGGTGGAGCGTGATGTGCTTGACTTCTGGTTCTGCGCTGCTGGTCGGCGCCATCGGAGCTTGATCAGAGGCGTTCGTCAGCTCTTGTGTCTGTAACTCTTACGACTAGACAGACATGCGTGCCGTTTCTTGGCCGAGTATTTATACTGCTGCAGTGCTGGCGGGAGGGAGAAAAAGACACAAAAGGACGATCATAGCTTTGGTTATGTCACCGCACAGTTTGTGCCTTTGTTCATGTTTGCTTATGTGAGACACGCAGAATGCTGGCATGGGATCTATCACCTGTTGATTCTGGGAGCTGGGCTGATGAAAATCTGCTGGATCCCTAAGATTAAAGCTTAAGGCGCAGCTGTGTTATTCTGGCTTCTTCAGTATGGTTGCGGTACTCTTGAATCTCTGTTGGGATCAATGAGGTCTAGTATCTCGGTGAAACTGAAGTACTACCTTTGTTTCGGTCCTGGATTCACATTCTTGGTCAGCATTTTATTGTACGAGCACGGCCCTATGGTTTTGTTACTACATGGCTGAAGTACAAACAAGAATTACTGCAATAACAACAAGGACCTGGGTACATAATCTATTGATAAGTAGCCTCTGTTCGCCAATGCATTCAATCCAACTCTTAGCAAACTTCGGAGTACCATCCACAGATGTTCTTAAAGAAAGAAACTTGCTTAATTCCAGTCGCTTCATCCATATATGTTCTCCTCGATGAATATAGTTGGCCATCTTCAGTGTTCTTACTAGCTATGTGTATAAGTAAAAAATGCTACTACTAACTTACTTCAAAGATTATTCGGTTTTCTCTGTTACACGCAGTGTTTTCGTGTTTCTGTGTGCTAGATGTGCTAATCCAGTAAGGTAGTAAAATCCGTAAAATGCAAGGGGGACAGGACAGCGGTTGGTACATAAAGAAGCGGAGCCACTGCCCACCGGTATCGACTTCTTCATGTCACTGTGAACCTTCAGAAACAAGCAATGCTAGGCATTCACAGGTAAAAAAAAGAGCAGTTATTATGAAAAGGGCACTTGTGATGGCGGTAAGTGCAATAATATCGTTTTGACAATCCCAATGACGTCTCGTCCTTCATGCATGTACTTTCAAGAAAGAGATCCAAAGCCGGTTTTCAATTAACAAGCCTGGTACTGCACTTAAATTAGGACTTCTTTGAGCTGTCGTTGGGGTTCAGACAAGCTGAGTGAATCTTCCTTATTAGTAAAACTATCATACCCATTGCAGGCAAAACCGCATCTGTTTTTTAGTATAATATGCTAGCTGTTTTACCCTGTACTGTACTGATGAACCCTTGGTTTCTTCGCCAATATATCCTCTCAAGAACCCCCGCATGTGCTTCTAGAATCTTTTTTGTTTTGTTAGTTCCAATGGAGTGCATTCAACTTTACAGGTCCATTTTCCAGTTTTTGGAATAATATACCTATATAAACGGTATGCAACTACGTCGTACTTCTAGTTAACTAAGGCTGTCTTCCCCTGAGTCAAAACATCACTGTTGCCGGCAGCTGTGAGCAGAGAGTCCAACAGCTAGTGTGTTCTTGTCACTCTCGACTAGCTGTAAAATCTTACGTTTGTTTAGCGCATATGCTGCGAACCTATGGCGCTTAGTTGTGAATTATTTAGCACATAACGAGGATGATTTTTTTCTTGCGATAGCTCTAGTGTGTTTCGCCGCATTACTATATGTACCATACGAAATTATAGTTTGACAGTTGTGCACATATATATATATGGTGTATTCTGTATTGTGGATAGGTGCACAATAATTCTGTGTACTCAACGCTTAGATAGTGGGGAAACAAATAATTGGAGGCACGAAACAATATGTACAATGGAACAAACCAAATAAGTAAGCGGAAATAATATCTGCTCAAAGATCAACTACTAATCTACTATTCATTTGCTTTTGATGTGGTTAAATGCATCTGTCACCAATATGATATTGGTCAAGCCGGTTTGTGTGAACTGAAAATTACTTGTAGCCAAAAGGATTGTTATGCAATGAATCTTCATTGCGTATTGTATTTTTCATTGATCGTGAATCTTGAAGATTTGATGGCTCAATCTTCCAAGATACTTCTAGATGTAGGGTTTGTTTATGTGCATTGTGAGTGTTTTAGTTGTATCGTGTATAGGCCTGACGATTGGCTTGAAGCTCGAAAACTAGCTTGGCTCCTTGGACTTTTAAGCGAGCCGAGTTCATGTTTCAGCTCAGTGGATTAACGAACTAGCTCGAGCTGGTTTGCCAACCATACGAACTATACAAAAACGAAGACTCAATATAAGTCCAGCAAAGAGTCATAACTTGGCCCACAAAAACTTTCACCTCACAAAGGAAGTCTAGCGATCGACCGTATTCTTCGTAAGTTATTACGATGGTTTAGGTTAGGGGTCAACGTTGAGCTTGTTTTTTCATCTATTTATCCTTTCTAAATTAGTGTTAAACTATCATTGATGATCTTTTGTAGTCCATTACGTATTGTATCCTACATTACTAATTTAGATGTGTCTTGTGACGTTAAACATGCTATATTTTTAATCATTTTTTATGAACAATAATAAATCTTCTTGTACTATGTTAATTGCTAACCGAGCTCGCGAGCTTAAATGAGTTGGCTCGAGCTCATATCAAGCCGAGCCGAGCAAGTCTTTGTGCTTGTTCAAAATTCGAGCCGAGCCAACTAGCTCGGTCTCTTCACGAACACGCTCGAGCCGAGTCGAACTGAGCTGGCTCAATATCTAGGCCTAACCGTGTAATCTTTAAAAAAATCATGTACAAAGCAAATAATAATTGACTCAAAATTTAAAAGAAAAGTCCATTTTTTCGGATTTAAACTCTATTTTGAGATCGAAATAGAATAAAACGGTGTGGAGATGCATGTACCCCAAAAAGAAACGAAGGACTTCATAATTAGCAAATAAAAAAGGGAATTTACTGCAACTGCAAGACGCAGTCAAAGTTTGATGAAATTAATAAGCACTAGTAGAAGACACATATATTCGATCAATGTATGCGGCACGAACATCCCAAAGTATCCGCCGGCTATGGTTTTTTTTTTTTTTTTTTTGAGGGCGGAAGGGGGAGGGCTATGCTAGTTTGTACTGACAAAGTGACAAGTGACAAGAAAACGCAAAAATGGAACAGCCCATAACGTGCAGGTCCAATAACTATAGTGGGCTGAAGTCAGCATTGGGCTCCAACAGTGGCCCATTTCGAACGCAACTGGGCCATGTACCCATCGGCGCGTTCACCAACGTCGAGGCATCGATGTTCCGCACGGAGAGAAACGACGCGCGCACCCGGCCTCCTTCTCCACTGCGCCCATGTCCAGTTCACCAGCGTGCTCATCAAGCGCAGCCATCTCGATCGTCCGGCGGCCAATGGCGTTCGCGGAACATGGCGCGGCGTGGGCGCGCGCCCGCACATGCGCCCGCCTCGGCGGCCGCGCCGGCTGCCCGGCGCACGTGCGACAGACAGCCCGGCTCGCTCTCGATCTCCATGATGCTGCGCGCACACTCCACACGCATGCGCTTAGGTCGTAGGGCTCCCGCCCTCTTGACGAATATCTCGAGAGAGACGCGGCCGGCCGGGATGCCGGCCGGCAGCCGCGGATGCGCCGCGCGCTACCTAGCTGGTTCGGATGGGACGCGCGCGCACGTGAACGCATGCATCAGCGCCATGCCATCACGTGTACTGTACCAGAAGGTGTGGCAGCGCCCCGGCCTGATGGTGGCCACACTCTCCTCTCCACGCTAATTTGCTTCTTAACAAGAAGCAAATTAAGCAGCTCAGAGTGCACTTAATTGATTGTTCATTCGATCCAGAGCAGAGCTAATCCAATGCCAAAACAAGTCGCTAGTACTTTATATACCATCGTCTGATCCAGAGGATCAGGTTGATCAAGCGGATTAATACCAGTGAAGTCACATCAGGAGTAAGTAATTGCGTGTTTAAGAGTGATCAAGTTAGCGCCACACCGCTGCTTTGTTTATTTGTACTTGGAACAGAGATGGAACATGCAGTTATTTGGTCATGTATTCTGTGAACCGAATCAGAGCATCCATCCCTACACCAATTAACTATTTCTCCATCGGTAAATTAAACACCACCTGGGGCCAAGTATAAACTAGTATATGTGTATGGGAGGGATATCTAGCTGGAGATCGATCACACGGGAAGAGATAGATTTGACATGACAAATTAGCAATTTTATTAGACCACTATAAACTATAGGGTTGAAAGGGTGACAAATCAATCATTATCAATCACAAGCGCGAGGGGTGTACGCGCGCAAGCAACTCTTGGTCGGTTAATACTTTTTCTCTCAACATGAAATAAAAATCTCCAGCAGCAGCTAGCTATACATTTCCTTTACTTAGGTCAACACCTTTTATTTGCACTAAGCTTCTCACGTCCTCCTCCCGTTCGCACCCCATTTCATGTCGTCACTTTATCAAGGGACCATATGCTACGACGCATATACAATATTAATTGGGGTCTTAACAGGTGTAGTGCTTATCTTTAATGGCCATTTTGTTAAAGCTTCCACCCTGGCAAAGATGCCGATTAGCCCTAAAATATTGCGAGCTAATCGGTTGCCCATTGGGTTATATGATAATAGTGGGTGTGAGGCAGAAAAGATGGCTAGCTTCGTTCAAGTGGCGACATGATTAGGTGAGGCGCCTCCGAGCAAAAAAGTCTTCGGAATCTTTTCCTCTTCTTTGTTTTTTTGGTTGTCCAAAATTCACAATAGAATATACCGTGTGTTGTGCACATGTGCTACCCCACTTTCTCTCACCCGCGTCACTTTGGGGTGCTTGTGCATGTTTTGGTTATAGATATGTTTAGTTTCTCATCTTCATGGGTTTTTAATTTCTGCATATCCAGTAAATTATTTGATACATGGTGTGTTGATGATATATATTGTCAAATGAATTCCTTCCATTGGTTCGCAAAAAAAAAATGAATTCCTTCTATTCACTTATTGTTGCTTGATTCAAAGTGATCCTGATGAAAACGAGTTCATCAATTATCACCAGATACATGCAAAAATTGACCAAGCACTAGTTTAGAACAAGTCAATTAAGTAAGCACAAAGAAAACGAGTACTCGTCAAAGTGAATATTGGAACAATAAAGAAGTTAAGTGTGTATGCATATATCTGGCTTTTGACAATAGGCACTGATTAAACATATGTAAGAGCTAGTATTACTGAATTTTCTAGCCTATCAACATGAGCCTTTTCATGAGTTGGCAATTTCGATATAGATCAAGCGGGGATTAATTTTGACTCCATGGCCATCACAATTAATTAAATATGACTAATATAATCATGATACATACTTCAATCTTGATTTGTTAATTGAACTTCAAAATTAACTTCAAAGATCTGGAATGAGTCTCCAACACAACTTCAAAATATATAACTGACCTACATCATATGTAAAAAGTCAAAAAGAGTACTCCCTCTATTTTTTATTTAATGACGTTCCGACAACCTTGGTTAGTTCTTTCTCAGTACATTTTTCCTATCCTAACATCAACATTTTACAGAAGGAGGAGTATAAGACATGACTTTACAGTTTCTAATTAATCATGAAATGTCATACAAAATATATTTGATACAGCACGATAACTATAAGTAAGGTTGTGCCTTAATTTGAATACACATTGTAAATATATAGAGTTAGATGACCCTGTAGTATTGAATAAGATATACAATAAAGTAAGTATCAATATCAGTAATAAAAGATTTTAACAGCCATAATTTTCATGCATATAATAGATACATCGATAAATTTTATGGTTATAAAAGCATACTGTTGAAAAGGTGCTTTTCAAGTACACCGTACCGTACATTGAGATGCTGAACAACTCACACAAACTTTCAATATAAGTTGCACTTTCACCTGCAATAGTATTTACAGTCACACAGTGGGGTATAAATGAATAGATAGAACATTGACTATAAAGATTGATGTAACAAATGATGTTGATGTTGTTTAATCATGTACTTACCTTTTTTTATAGTATACTAGCAACCTACAAAACGAACTTTTCCTGTTCAACATTTAATAACATAGTGTACAGTACAAAAAGTGGCTAGTGATAACCAACTTTTTCCATGTTTCCTTCCTGATGGTCAGATTATATAGTTGATCGTTTAGACTTCTGTATGCAGATATAGCTATGTAAACTAAACAAGGTGCTCGTGTACTCAAATTATTGTATCACCAATGACATATATTAAGGCAACACAAGGCCGTAACTATATCTAGTTTATTTTGCTTGAGGTAACCCTTCTCATATCTAATATTATCTGTTTTATATGGATGTGCTTTTGCAGTAATTTAGTATTTGACTTGAGTTGGAGCTAGATTTGTGGTAATTTATAAATGGTGACACGGTCTAGCTGCTAATTCGAGGAATTCTTGAGATAAACTATATCCGATCGTTTCGAGTTGTTTGCACGAGTTACTTGTAACAGCAACTAAAGCAAGTAGAGACCATAAAGAACCAACAAGGAG
Organism: Chloris gayana; assembly: GCA_031894775.1. Lineage (NCBI taxonomy): Eukaryota > Viridiplantae > Streptophyta > Magnoliopsida > Poales > Poaceae > Chloris > Chloris gayana. Next base: position 257,988 of record JAUNZO010000990.1, on the reverse strand, counting down.
AGAGATAAATTAGGATTAGAAGTTACTTTTAGTACCAACATGTGAGTTAGTGTAGAATTATCTATCTCTCTTATTTAACTTATTGCTTTCTTGGTGACTCTACATTAAGTAGTAGTATCTCATGATTGAGTGATTGAACAATAGAATCTTCCAATCCTTCGGGCATCTACACATAAAATATATAAATTTGTAACACAGATACGAAAGGACACACATCTCATAAAATTAAGAAGCCCAAGACGACACATATGTTATCGGCAAACTGTATCTACATTATTATGGAAGAATTGTGCAATGTCTGGTCTAGATTGAATTAACAAAGTTACGAACCACAAGATATAAAAAATAATTTCTATAGGAGCACACGAAAAAGAGTCTCTTGCAATTGCTATGCTAGAAAAATCAATCTGCTTACAGGGTGCAAGCTCCATGTCATTCTGTATCAGTCACAACACAATATATATACAAATAAGTCAGTCAATGCAAACTAACAATTCTATGTTATCGTTAACAGGCATTGAGATTTCTCTCAACACCAGCACATAGTAAAATAACCAACGCTAGGGGTCAAACATGCCAATGAAGCTAGCTAACTGACAACATTTCTCGGTGACATGCATACAACATCACGAACGGTCATGGGCATGGGGTGGGGGTACTAGACATTCCAGATCTGAGGTTGGACTTTCCAGCCGTTGCTTTCAGCTTGTGTGGCCCGATAACAGCGACATGCCAACCAATGCATTCTTAGCAACGACAATTAGTGGCATGAAACGAATAACATGACTTGTTCTATGTACATCAACAAAGACTCCAAAATTACTTGTTCCTACGTATGAACTCGCCTTGCAGAGATCGGCTAGTAGCTTAGGATTTACAAAATTAGCCTCGATTTGGTGGTGTGGGACGAACAATGGTAGACTTCGATCTTCATCTTCGTGCTACTTCGGTCCTCCGATCCGGACGCGACGAGGGATTAGGCTGTGTTTAATCACGACATTAGTGGCCCGCCCTCATTCTCGATCTTATCTGCACGCCACTGGCCAAAAGGCGACGTGGTTGTCGGGATTAGGGACCATGACGCGCACAATAATGTGGTCATTAGCGTTTAATCTATTGCTGTTAAGCCTGGACCGGGCTACCTAGGGCTAAGCTTTCTTAAAGCTAATTAAAGTTGTCACGCAGATTTAAAAATAGTGCAACTTGGGTACGGGTCACCGTCCTTGGAACCACCACTAGTCACACGCTGAGAAGAGCTAGCTGCCCAAGATCTAGGGCATCTTCACCGATGACTGATTCATTGGCTCGACCACCACCACGTCCCAACGGACTGGTCAAAAGATGGCGAAAAGAACGAGTTCATGGACCGGAGATCTCGAGCTGAAAGCATGATCAATATATATGCGCTGGTGGTGTGAAATTCACACACACACACACACACACACACACTCGCCATCGCAACATGAATCCAATGTACGTGTGCATCCATAGGCAAACATATGTCAATCAGCTACGAATTCAGTGATGTGAGCATGGGAAGATTATAGAGACTCACCACCACATGCATATATGGAAAAATGTTTTAGAAATTAAGGATGAAAGAAGAAGAACAAGAAACTAACAGGCATCATGAGGTTATACTAGGGAGAAGATAAACTACATGATGTACACTCCCTCTGATATGTTTTATTGTGAAGACAAGGGAGTTAGTTCATTTTTGCATTCTGAGCTTAGTCATAACGTCAATATAAGAAAATTGGGGGAGTAGTATTAAGGGTCTCAAAATACACCTGCTAGTACATTTTGCCTTTATTGTAAAATGCATGGGGAGCAGATTGTATATGTTGCACGGTAGTAATAGTATTAACTACCGCTTAGTAGTAAAGAAGGCATCCAAAGTTGAGTGGGTCTTGGGCTTTGAGCTATATGATTACGATTTATGAGATGATTAATTTATGCAGGTACGCACCTTCACCCAACAAGACAGCATGCCCCTATAATGTAATGCAACTTTTTAAATTACCACTAACCTATGATTGACGGGGATCTGTATTTTAATTGTCACTTAAAAAACAAGGTTGTTACAACCTAAGATACCGGAAAGTAGCGAGAAGAGGAAGCAAGAAAAAAGAAAACACAGTGCAATGTACTTACAACATATCCAAATGGATCTGGCCCCTTTTATATACATGCATCTTTCTAACTCTAGGGAGCTTACATGTTAATTTAAAACGCCAAAACATGCGTATATTTTTTATCCCAGTGTTAGGGAGCTGGAGTACGAGACACTTACGGATCTCCACCTTATATATTCGGACTTTGCAATAGTTAGAAAGGCACGGCATCTTATCAGTCTAGAAAAAAATGGTTCGATATAACCCACAAAGAATGTAGTACGTGCATATATAATTTCCCTGTATTATTTTTTCAAAAGGTACTCCTTTTAAAGAAGCATCATAAAATCCGTTCTCCAACAAGTAAGCTGAACAATTAACATCCTTTTACCTTCCTCTGGATACACATACCTCACTGAGTCAGTATAGAAAAAAGAAATTATTGTACATAGTGTAGTACACAGTGTCAAAATATGGACCACACTACTAATTAGCAAATGTGTGCCTAAAAGTGCCACTAATACCTCTCAACTTTCGGAGCATCCCTAGGGTTAGGGTTTCCTTCCATGGGGACCTGCAGAGCATGCAGCAGAGTGTGGTTCATCTCGGAGGGTCTCGGCGGGCACGGCGCGCGGCCAGTTCCCGAGAAAGACGAGCTCTCAAGCAGCCGTGCCCGGCCGTGGCCGACAGCCATGCTGAGTTACCGCCTGGGGCTGGCCGCTCTTGATCGCACGTGCCATGGCACGTGGGACGAGCTCAAGCTTTGGCACGGCTGCACCGGCTACGCGCCGCTGGCTACGCTCCCAGATGGGGCGCTTGTCGACAGCTGATTGGCCGACACACCTCACGATGTTGATGTTGGAGGTAGCAGGAGTAAAAGCTGGCCTTGATGTTACTGCTACGACAGTGAGATAAAAAACCATACGTTTGGTGGCATTTGAAGTACAACAAGAGTACTGGTAGCACACATCGGCTAGTCTGATGAACCATACAATCCACGTTTTGCTTCTTCAAAAGTTCATAACTTCACGACTATCAATTAATCTAAGACTTGTTAAATTTTGTACCATTTCGTGGTACAGATTCTTTGATCTTGATAGCCATACCATACAACTATATTAAACTAATGGAAGTTGTGGTGAACTGAAGAATTGTTAACATCAAATCTATGAATCCATACCCAAAATTTTGTCTATTCTAGGCCATGGAATAATATAATGTTCAGATACTATTATTAGTATACTGCTACCTCTAATTAATTAGAGGTTGTTAACTCATAAGAACATGTGTAAATTTGCTGATATTAGTTTTTTCTGCCCATTATATTTATATAATACTCTTCATTATCAAAGTATGGATGCACGATCTGTCCTCATTATCATAAAGTTGCATGATTGCTTTATATATTTTAGTTAGATAAACAATGAAATGGACACAACTTGGAAGCATTTAATAACCTAGTCAGATGGTTGAATGAAAAGTTCAACGTACGTACATTCCATGTCTCACCATGAAGGTGAAAACTAATGTTCGGATTTATCCAATCCAATGAATCTCTCCAAAAGAGCAAGTAGCAAAGAGGCATTTAAAAATGATGCACAACTTTAGGTAGTAAACCCGGGTGAGGTTACTTATGTTAATTGTCTCTTCATGAAAAGATGGTAAAAAGTAGTCTAGCTTCCAAAGTTTTAGGCCATCATACGTAGTGATTAGCGAGAAAGTACCAGCATGCTAGTTACAGTTACACGATTTGATAGCATAATATACTTAAAAATCATGAGTTCAGAGTGAGGATGATGTGGGTCACCATTTGACCCCTGACATAGTTTATTATAACTAATTAAACTATACATATAGAAAATTTGACTTGTCGTATATAAAACTGTGCATTCTAAAAAAGGGACAGTTGAGCTATAAAAAATGCATCAATCAATTCACGAAACTTTTTATGAGGGAGAGAAATGCATAGTTCTGCACGTATGAGTACCAGTACATTTGCTTCATACACGGTCCTGCTCTATATCCTTGATGATCTATGTACAGTTATGACTACATTGGCTAAATCATCATGGAAACTTAACAGTGCTCACCTTAGTCAATTCGATAACATCATGTTAACTAGCTAGCTACATTCAAGCTAATTAAGTCAATTTCAGAGTAATGGTGGTCACCAACAAAGCCTATCATGCCCAGGCAAGAGTTTATAGGTTTTGTTTGGTTTCGAGTATACATATGAGAGATAGTTGCCTTACCAATCTTTAGCAACTTGGACCAAATGACTTTGACTGTCCATGAGTATTTTCTAAACTTATTATATTCCTTCTTTTGTTTGTTTTTTTATCAGTCTTCTATGTTATTTTAGTTCCATATTTGGAGCCAATATGTTCACAAAAAAACATCTCTCACGTGCTTGATTTATTTGAACACAAATCAAGAAGACTGAAAAGAGAGAGGAAGGTGGCAACCAAAGTGCGTCTAATGTGGTACTCTAACTTTAATTTTATCCATATGGTGCACCTAACATATGCGTATGGTGTGTGTGCTAATTTAAAAAGAGATCAGTAGAGAGCCAAATGTTAGTTATTTGAGGACACGACACTACCATACACACGCTGGCGTACATGCCCATGACATGTTTATTATGTTTGTGAGATGTATTTTTTTAGCAGTCTAAACTAAAGTTTTTATACCAATAATACCTCTTTGAGAACTATACGAACACCTTTAGCAAAATGGTTTGGGACTATTGTCAATGACTTACTATTAAGAGGGACCTCGCATATGTCATTTACAAGTGCCAGGAAGACACATAATCACAGCGTGTGTCAACACCAGTGGTACAATTGATCCGAGGTTGCAGCACGCACCGGCATGGGCCCTACAGGAGCGTAGTCATGAACAAAACCTCTACACACCAATTCATACTAACCCAGGATTAGCGGTCCTAAACCACAGGTTTTAGGCACTTAACCCTGGTTAGCTAGCATAATCTTGCAATGGACACGCTAGGCCATCGCTGTCGCCATGCATCACATTTTTGCATCATAGTTCCTCCCGCTGCATCTCTTTCGCCGAAACCTCCTCTGTCACTGTCATGTAGGTTGCAGTGACACTGGCTCGTGGGCCTCATGATATAAAGGAGCCCACATGTCATTGTCATAGCCTTATCTCTTTGTCCGTAGCTGCAAAGGATACACGAGAATTTGTTCTCCCAACTCTCTCCCATTATTTTATGTGCTGCACTGGTTGGAGGAACCTCTCAAACCCTTCTCTTTCTTCCCTTTCTTTCCTCTTGCGCCTCGATCACCTTCTTCTCCTCGTAGCACAGCTTGCCTTCCTCTCTTCTCCCTCCCACCCTGCTCATATCACGCCGCCACATCTCTCTGTTCGCCTGTTGGTGCGTTCTCATCTCCTCCATGCAAGAGCTCTCCCGCTTGGTTTTTTAATTTCTTCCCTGTTTGCTTCTTTCTGCATCCAAAAACTTTTATAGACCGGCAGAATCATAAACAATCCCCTTCTTTAAAAATCATTGCTTCCTTTTCCAACACTTCCTTTTAACCTAAAAACAATACACCACTCTGCTGCAATTTGAGTTTTCCTCTCTTTTTCCCAACTTTTCTAGTTTTTAAAGATTTTTGCTGGCGAGCTACACCAGTACATGAGCTAGCAGCGAAGCATGGCCGGCCTCGACCTTGGCACCGCCGCGACGCGCTACGTGCACCAGCTCCACCACCTCCACCCCGACCTGCAGCTGCAGCACAACTACGCCAAGCAGCAGCAGGAGCCCTCGGACGACGACCCCAATGGCAGCGGCGGCAACGCCAACAACGGCGGGCCCTATGGGGACCACGACGGCGGGTCCTCCTCCTCAGGCCCAGCCGGCGACGGGCCGGGCTCAGGCGGCGGCGGGAACGGGGACGTGGTGGCCCGCCGGCCGCGCGGGCGCCCGCCGGGCTCGAAGAACAAGCCCAAGCCGCCCGTGATCATCACGCGCGAGAGCGCCAACACGCTGCGCGCCCACATCCTGGAGGTGGGCAGCGGCTGCGACGTGTTCGACTGCGTGTCCACCTACGCCCGCCGCCGGCAGCGCGGCGTCTGCGTGCTCAGCGGCAGCGGCGTGGTCACCAACGTCACGCTGCGCCAGCCCTCGGCGCCGGCCGGCGCCGTCGTCACGCTGCACGGGAGGTTCGAGATCCTCTCGCTCTCGGGCTCCTTCCTCCCTCCGCCGGCGCCGCCGGGGGCCACCAGCCTCACCATCTTCCTCGCCGGCGGGCAGGGGCAGGTGGTCGGCGGCAACGTCGTCGGCGCGCTCTACGCCGCGGGCCCCGTCATCGTCATCGCCGCGTCCTTCGCCAACGTGGCCTACGAGCGCCTCCCGCTCGAGGAGGAGGACGCCCAGCAGGCGCCGCCTGGCCTGCAGATGCAGCCGCCGGGCGGCGCCGATGGCGCGGGAGGCATGGGCGGCGGCGGGTTCCCGACCGATCCGTCGGCGGCGGCGCTGCCGTTCTTCAACCTGCCGCTCAACAACATGGGCGGCGGCGGCGGCGGCTCGCAGCTCCCGCCTGGCGCTGACGGACATGGCTGGGCCGGCGCGAGGCCACCGTTCTGACGACATCGTCGTCGTCCACGGGGTATAATTCAGGTATGACGCAAGGGAGGAGACGACTAAAAAATGAAGATCAAGGGGTTGTTGACGAGGGCAGCTTGCAAAAGGTTAGCGAACGCATGCTTGTTGCACGATTCAAGCACTATTTCTATATCTCTGTACAATTTCGTAGTGTTTCCTGGATGGTCTCTGATTATCTGTGTCTTCCTTGTTCTTCCTTTTCTTCTTCTCTTTGTCCCTTTTGGAACTACTTATTATTTGTGGTGTAATCTTGTCTTAATTTTTAATCTGGTTTTATATTAATAAGTAGTCATCTTTAACTTGCTCGAGCATGCATGTGTGTGCTAATGTTTCCACTGCATGGGATTCTTATCGTTCTTGTTCCCATGGATGAGAGATTCTCTTCAAATTGTTATCAAAAGTTTGTGTATTCTAGTGGCTTAAAGCTGTCAGTTCATACTTTATATCATCACACGTAGATGTTTTGTGCGTGCCTTGTGCCTTTGTGTTGGACAATTGTTTTTTGAGTTATACAAAGGTGTTAACTGCCTGTGTGTGCAACAACGATTGGTGATGCCTGGATAGTATATTATTTCCTGAGTTTGGATGCACTAACAACGCGAAATTTGTTCTAAATTTATCTGTTGGGTGTTTGGGAACTGCTTCGTCGTCACAAGTTACCACACAATTTCCTGCTCACACGTGTGCACTCTTTGCTGCCTTTGTTAAAGTTCATTACCAAGCTGCTAGCTAGTCAGCTAGTAATTGCATCTCGCGCAAAGCAAGCTCATGGGGAACCTGCACAAGTCACCAACTGCCTCTCTATGCTATGCTGCCCTTGTTTTTTCTTGTCTTGTATGCATAGACTGCCAGATGTGCTTGTCCAAGAAAAGAAACGAGCTAGTTTCCCTATACGTTCTTGGGAATTGATGGTTCAAAGATTCCTAAGGTTTCCATTGACGACATGTTGTTATCTGCAGGTGTCCAAAGCTAGCTCAACTCATACTCAACATTGTTTCCATAGAATTTGATTTGATGGTTTCCACCTGTGTAAGCTTCAGCTTGTCTTTAAACAAGTGAACAAATGTGTTCTAGCTAGTGTTAAATATTGCAACGTGTAGCACGCTCCATCTGTTCCACGTTCAATACTTGATTGAAGGTTTCCTTCATTTCATTCCTATTATTTATTTTGAATTACGCTTAGACGGTAAATAACTTAAGGTAAGTCAAGGACCCCGGAAGTTTTTGTTTTTCTTTTACAAGATTGTTAGTTATAGGTTTGTAGAGATTAATTTGATATTTGTGAAGGATTTAATATCTATATCAGCCGTGGGAAAATACTAGTAGACATTTTCAGTCTATTAATTACATGATGTTTTCTGTTGCGTGAACCACGCACATACACTTTTTCAGAAAAAAATATGAATAATCATCCACAAATCATCATATTCTCCTAAAGAATTTAGTATGTGCAAATTCGTTTCATTCCTACTTTTATTTCAATTTATGCTAGCTATCATGTTTAATGAGCAATAATTAAGTACCCAGAAGTTTGTGTTTTTTACATTGGTAACTAGGTTTGTAGATATAATTTTGATATTTGCCAAGGATTAAATTTTATATCAGCCGTGGGAAATGATACTAGTAGACATTTTGAGTCTATAAATTATATGATGCTTTCTATTGCGTGAACCACATACACTTTTGCTAAAAGAATAAATAAATAATCATCCACAAATCATCATATTCTCCTAAATAATTTAGTATCTGCAATTCTGTTTCATTCCTACTTTATTTCAATTTACACTAGCTGTCATGCTTAGTGATCAATAATTTAAGTACCCAGAAGTTTGTGTTTTTCTTTTAAAAGATCACTAACTAGGTTTGTAGATATAAATTTGATTTTTTTCGAAGGATTAATATCTATGTTTGAGCCGTGGGAAATGAAACTAGTAGACATTTACTTCAGTCAGCTTTTTAAAAAACTAGTACCCAGCAGTATGTTACATGATCATTTCTATTGCATGAACTGCATGCACTTTTTTAGAAAAAAAAGAATAATGAATCCACAAATCATTATATTCTCCTAAAGACTTTAGTGTGTGCAAACTCCAGCACAGGTTTGTTTCTGTTCTGTAACTGGTTATTTCATATGGCTGTTGGAGTTGTGCATACACATGAGATCTATTTGTATATTATTCATAGTTAATATAATTGATCTTAGCTTATCGTTCCCTTCGCTCATTGTACATATATCTTATGGAACGGTTTCATCTTTCGACAGTTAGAATAAACTAACCAAGGCCAGAATTCATATAATTCAGCATGTATATGCGTTTCTTGTTTGAATAGTCACTTGCTTTCTGAAACTCACTAAGTAAGCTAGGGCTGTCATCTCTCTGAATAAGTAGTCGTATCAGCTCTGTTGTTTTTAAGTCAGTGCTATATTAATTACTCGTGTAGGCGGTTATTATAGCATGATGTTTCTACAGTTGCTAAAACAATGATATGATCAGTTCAAAAGGGAGTTATACGAAATGCTTGTAAACGAATGGTTATGCATGTAGCAGACCGAATCTGATTATGAAGTTGAGTTTCTAGCTGCCGGTGTATATTGCATATGGTTTCCTCTGTTTGACAACAATTATCAAAGCAAACTGGAGAAAGTTTTTTCTATGATGATACTACGAAATGTGCTCAGGTAAATGTCTAAAGCATTTCATTCTGAAAAAAAGCTTTAAATGTGCAGTTGGGAGACGAAGGTTTTCCAGCTGCGTTGAGTAATGAACTGAGAAAACAAAAGCTGCGCTCTGGCATATGTATAGCTCTTATTGCTAAACGCCATAACATATATATTGTCCGACATGTATGTCTGGAAAAAATAATTAATCTACATCACGGAGCACGCATAGGGGTTCTCCTCGCTGATGAACTCATTGGGGTGTGAGCAATGCAGGAACGCCGTTTCCTTGAATCCTTTGAGCTCGGAGTGCGTGTAGCTGAAACCGTACGACGGGTACCCGCAGCCGCCGAACGGCGAGCAGTAGTTGCCGCCACAGCGGTGGCACGGGTGCGAGTAGTCGATGAAGTTCGGGTGCGTGCAGGGGATGAAGTAGGGTGCGACCACACTCGTGGGCTTCTTGTCATCCTTCTTCTCGTCCTTCTTCTTGTCGTCCTTCTTGTCATCCTTCTTCTCGTCCTTCTTCTTGTCGTCCTTCTTGTCGTCCTTCTTCTTGTCGTCCTTCTTCTCCTCCTTCTTCTTCACCTCGACTATCTCCTTGACGATCACCTTCTTCTCGACCTTGTCAACGATTCCTTGCTTGCGTGTCCTCTGGAAGATGTATTCGGTGAGCTTCTTCTCATCGATGACGCCCTCGACGACGCACGTGTTCTTGCCATGGTCCGCCTTAGCCGCGTAGATGCCTGCAGTATTAATCGACAAGCATGAAACTTGCCGATCGGTAGTGGGGAAAAACAGCTCTACCTGAATCGAGAGAAGAGTCTTCATCAGAGACGATGGATTACTCTTGTGCTCCAGCAGAATCTCTTTGACCCTGACTGCACAGTCGGGGCAGTGCAACGGAACCTTTACTGTTATGATTTTGATCTCCTGCATTTAACAAACGTGTGAGGAAACAGTTGTTCCTTATGTGACCTGAAGAGTTGTTCCTTGCTTTACCAGGGATCGAGGTATCAATTAGGATTAAAAAGAGAGAGAGAGAGAGAGCTATACAATTAATTACCTCCTCCTTGGTCTTGACCTCAGTGACTACGTCCTTTGGGGGAGGTATAAGCTCGACCTTCCTCCGGCAGCCCTTTTGAGCTTTAACCCTGAGCTTCTCGATATCGAAAGCGCCCTTCACGGTGACCTTCCCTGCGCCGCGGTCCACCTTCACCTCTTCGACACCTGCAGACAAATCAACATGCAGACATATGCAATGCAACCATAGATTCAGTAGTGTCGGTTATTCTTTTATAAAGAGATTGAACACAAGGAAGGAGCAGACACACTGTAACGCCCCAGAATCCACAAACAGTCCGAGATGTTACTAAAACTACACGCTCAGTACAAATACTCCATAAATCATTTACAGTCAATATTCATAGCGTTCCTAGGCCCCACACTATTAACTGGCAAAAATAGCAAACAACACATATTGGTGAACAACAGCAGTGCTGCTTGTCTTTTTTCATAACATTAAAACTATAACAGAAATGATAGCAAATAGATACTCCACATGTATCTCCACTGAATGAGATACAACGTCGGTGTTCATTACTAAATTTAATTTCAACGTTTACCAATTCTAATTGCTCCTACAAAGTGACCGATAGAATATGTCGAACAGCAACAAGGCACTGACTTTGGAACTCCACATCTCTCAAAGTAATGAGCCAAATCAAGCATACAAGTACTCTACGGAATGGAGATACATAGGACTACAAAACTCTCCATGTAATCCTATACTAATTCGGCCTCTAAAGAATTCTAAAACACCACTCAAAATAGATCGTTGTAACTGCAATTATCAGCCTGACAACTGTCGGAAAAGTGGCATTAACATTTAGACAGTCATATCTCCTTCAATTCTCAACGAAAAAAAGTGTATAAATACTCCATATAAAGTTTGTTAAATCGTCTAAAATTTTAGTTAAAAGACACTAGTCAGAATCGACTTTTAAGACCCTGAAATTTGCCTCGTTTTGCTGCTACGTCAGACTAGAAGCATAGCTGAACTCTGAACCCGACAGTCAGATTCCAACACCGATAAGTCCTTCAATTCTCAACGAAAAACTGCACATAAGTATGCATCGAAAAGGTCTAGGAATCCTCTACAAGTTTCATTACTATGTTTTTTCCGGATTCAATACCTAAGTGTCCAGAAAAAGAAAGATGAAACAACTACTGTATATTGCCTGACAGAAACTGAACAGTCCCATATATCTTCGCCATAAACAAGATTCTTTTTTCTTTTTTCATTCAACTTCGAAACTAGCAGAGGTAACGCAGGGAAGGAGACAACGCACCATGGAACTCGGTGAACTCTCTCTCAATGTCTTTGGCGCACTGGCCGCAGTGGACGTGCACCTTGTACACGGCTGTCTTCACCTCCACCTTGGTCTTGGTGGTGGTGGCTGCTTTTTGTCTGCCATGGCGCCGATCTGCTGCTGATACACTCTTTAGACTAAGCTAGTATGCAGTTAAGTATTTGGAGGACTGCTATGGAAGATGAAGTACGTGAGGTCTGTAATGCGCGGGAATGCTGCAGATGAGAGCGTGATCAAGAAGCTGGCTTTCAAACGTGCTACAGCGGCTACGTTTGTTGGAGGTTCGTTGAAGGTGGTTCCAGCGGTGGTTGAGCTGAAAACAGTGAAGGCTTGGATCTAGCTGGTTCGAGCTCACTTCGTCAATCCAAACTCGACGTCAAGTGCTTGTTAGTTCCCAAAGTGGTTTAAGTAGTTGCAAAGTGCTTTGACAATTGACCAAAATGTCAATGTCGTCGGGGAAAACAATTGTCGGTTGCCTAGTCATCGTCTGGGACCAAAATATAAAAGGGGCGACGAGGTTGACGGTACAATGAATTGCAAGGGGCGACGAGGTTGTCGGCCGGGAAAGGAGTAGCGCGGAAATGTGAAGTGGAGAGTCCGGACCGGCAGCGGCCATAGTAAAAAGTTGAATCTAAAGAGGAGAGCCCGACTAGTTTGTGTGTACAGGCCCACATAGAGTGGTGGGCTACGAAATCGGCCCACGTAGACGTAGCCGCCGGCCGTTCGATGACGCGCACGTTCCGTGGCCCACGAGCTGCCACGAAAGCTCAAAGCGTCTCCGTCAGCGTGGCGCGGCCCGCGCGTTCGGCGAAGGGACAGCGAGACCGCCGCCGAGACGAATCATGAAGGCCGGGCCCGCGTGGCAGAGAGTGGAGCCCGTCATCCCGAGCACGAGGGAGCTCATGAGGCAGACAGACAGTGACGGAGCCCACACGGACCCGCTCCGCGACAAGCTGAACGGCCGGTGACGCCGCGGTCCCCTGTTGAACTGCCGCTGTACCAGCACGGCCGTGGAGAGAGCCGTTGGGCCGTGCCCGTATTTTGTCACGGACATCTGCTGAGTTTCAGCCCCACCACCGCGTCCTTTTTTTTTTGAAGGCTGCACGGCGTCCTTGAGCGCCTTCGCTTACAAGGAATTAGACAAACACGTCTGCGTACATTTTTTTCCCTGAGAATCAACACGTCCTGGTGCAAGAAGACCTCTTGACTTCTCTCCCTCATCAGCAGCAAAAGGAAAGAAACTAATGGCGAGGAGGTGCTCATCTAATTACTACGCGATTCCAGCTAGCCCAGCTGGAGCCGAAACGGGACGCGGAGCCGGCCCAATGCGGTGTTTGGAGTAGGCCTGGGGCGTTCGGTCTATCCGAAATTTCGGTTCGGGTAATTCGGTCTTTTCTAAATTTTGGTCTTGAAGAATTAATACCCAAAATATCATAAAAGAAATTGAGTACCTGAATTATTTGGATACCTAAATTTCGGTTCGGTCTTCGATCTTACCCGAAATACTCAAACATACACACAAATATGTAAACTAGTTTCAAAAATTCCTGATAATTTCATATATATGTTAAGATAAGGCCTAACTTGTATCCTTTTGACATGGAATTAAACCAATTTAGACATGTAAATAGTCTAGTTAATAATTAATTAATTATAATAGAACTAATTTGTGTGAATTGACCTTGTGCTAGGTGTTGTTTGGGTAGTTTGGGTAATTCGAGTATCCGAGAGTGGTACTCGAACTTGGAACGAAAATTTCGGTTATGCAATACACTTACCCGAAATATTATCCGATATCCGAAATTTCGGTTCTTTCGGTCCCGGTCTCGGTTTTTTCGGTTCCGGTTTTTCGGTCTCGGTTTTTTTGCCCACCCCTAATTTGGAGGCAGGCACGATAACTCGCGTTTTCTCCGCTGTTATTAGTAGATCTGATCCGACCCCTGAGGTAGGTAACAGCTCCCGCCTCGCCACATCCCCGTCTCTCTCCATTCATCTCTCCTAGCCCCGATTTTTCTTTTCCAGGAGAAATTTCCCCCATTTCCTCCGTATTTTATTCGATTTCGGGGCCGGTTTTTCGAGTGCAGGGAGGTCACGTCCAACCGCCGCTACCCGCGCATGTGAACTGCGGACCGACGAGGCGCGCAGGTGAGGTGCGGGGCGAGGAGCGCGTGTGCGATTCGGCGGGTCCGGGGACCCTCTAGGGTTTCGCAGCTGCGAGATGGACGGCCGGGACCAGCAGCAGCAACAGCCGCCGCCGCCGCCGCAACAACAACAGCAGCAGTCGCAGCCGCAGCCGCGCGTGGCCTCGCCGCCTCAGGGCGGTGGCGGCGGCGGTGGCGGAGGTGGCATCATGATGCCGCCGCACGCCGCGTACGGCGCCGCGCCACCTGGGATGCCGCCGCCGAGCGCCGCGAATGTTATGCACGGGATGCCGCTCGGGTTCAACCCCATGGCGTCGCCGGGCGCCTCGTCGCCCATGAAGCCCGCGGACATGCCGCCGGGGTTGCCTTGTTCCGCCCCGACGCCGCCGCGCCGCCGGCATGCAGCAACCCGGTGCCGGCGCTGCCGTCGGGGTCAGCGGCGGGGAGCTCGTCAAGAAGAAGAGGGGAGGCCGAGGAAGTACGGCCCAGATGGGACCATCGGCCTGGGGCTCAAGCCGCAGGGTGAGTCCGGCGGAGGAGGGTCCAACGCCAACCCCGACGGGAAGCGCAGAGGACGCCCCCTGGATCCGGCAAGAAGAAGCAACTAGATGCTCTCGGTAATATAGCACTGCACTGCACCAGCTCTCTGGCTTGGATTTATATTGTCTGAACTCTCAAAATGTTTTTTTTTTGACACCTGAATTCTCAAAAGTTAGTGCAGACTCCAAACAGTTGGGTGGCTTGTAGCACAATGCGAAAAAAACATGCAGTGCAAGTTTTTTTTTCCTGTGTGTGCATTTAGTTCAAAAGGGGGCAGTGCAAGAATTTATTTTATATAAAGGATTCCCCACATTCTCAAGGAATTAAAAATAGACCAGAATGTTGCAGGCATTTAATAATTTGGGGGAAGTACACGCATTCTCTTTTTTTATTATGCACCGTATAAACTGAAAAAGTAGCAAACATAGCGTGGTCTTTGAATATTGAGAATCTCATCATAGGTTTGCTTATATCCTTTTTTTTTTCTTTTTATCTTTTCTTACAAGAATCTATTTATGTGCACGTGCCAGACAAAGATGGATGGGTTTTCTCCTTTCTTTCTGTTGTACCTCAAATAGTCGAATTAATATGACCTGCAAAATTTTACCTTTGCCAAATGCCAATGGTGAGGGTTAAATTTTTTTAACTTGGATTATTTTTATATAATCCCTGGGTATGAGGTCAGAATGTTTATGGCAGTGCCAGTCATCATAGTTTCTTAGGTTTAATGCCTCTCCATCTGCACTATTATACAGTATACAAATTTAGCCTGTCCTGATTTGGAGATCAAAGTCCATATAGAATGCTAAATAAATAGCCACCCTAATGAGATTCTCACTGTGTACTCTGATGTGCCCCTTTTTCAGGATCTTCAGGGACATCATTTACTCCCCACATAATAACTGTGAAGCCTAATGAGGTATTTCAATACGCTTCCTCTGATATATTCAGTCTAGCATCCGTCATGTTTAATCTGTATATATCTGTGGTTTTGTTCTGCAAAAGTTACAATCAGTATTTCTGCATTTAGGATTAGTAGATTTCCTGTTCTTACATTCAGCAATACTGTTCCAAATAAACAATTACCTGTTCACAGGATTGCAATACTGTTCTTCCTTCTTTTGAGATCTGTTCTTCCTTCTTGAATGCACTCAACAGTCCAGATATTGTACTGAATGATCTTTTCTAGCACCTGTACATTTATTAATCTTTTGTCTCTTTTTTGTGTGTGTGTGTGTTGCTGACCTGCTGCCAACTACTGTCAGCCTTTTCATGTTCTCTGTACATTTATTTATTGCTGAATAAATTATGATATTTTCTTAAATAATAATCAATGAGAGTATTGGACATGCCTCTTAATGCCTAGAAGAACCTTTTCAAATTTAGGAGAATGTTTGTTCAGTTCAATAAGATTCAGGGATTCAATCTTTGCTTTCTTCCTACTTCCGTAACTCACATTTTCTCTGTAGTAGATTTGTTGGGGCTTGATTTTACTTGTGTTTACTGCCTGGTTAAGGATTCAATCAAATGTCTTTTTGCAGGATGTTGCTTCAAAAATAATGGCTTTTTCACAGCAAGGTCCACGTACAACATGTATAATTTCAGCAAATGGTGCGCTGTGCACTGCAACACTTCGTCAACCAGCAACCTCTGGTGGCATAGTGACGTATGAGGTATGTTCAGTCAAAATTTCCTAAGAACATGGACTGGTGCTTTTTGCTTCACTGTTGATTCACTCACTGAAATATTGATGCAAAAGTTTAAATTTGAGGCTTGGCTTATGCTTGTATTTCCTTGCACTTGAGCAGACAATAGACATGATTATATTTGCATTTTGGTACATTTTTGCATTTGTATTTCCTTACACGTGACCAGATAATAGATAGTAGAAAGTATGCCCTCACATCTTTCTACAATGAGCCAGTCATAGTCATTGCAACTTTGAGCAATCTTTTTTCTTGTCAAAGTATTGTTAGTAGCATGCTTATTATGCAGCAACCCCTACAGAACTAATCTACTTAACAGACACTGCTTCGCTTTTCTTTTGCTGTTTCATGTGTTTGTGGTCTTCTGGGGACTTGATTCCATTTGTTTTGCAGTCTTCAGGGGGCTTGATTTTTTCTGATTAAAGAAGAATTAAAAAATGGCTGCTATGCAGTTTAAATTTTGATGTCACTTATGTGCAGTATATATATAGTTAATGGAAGGACAAATTTAATGTTCTTGTTCTCTCTAGTTCACTTCAATCCTACTAAATGTGATGTGACAATACATTGGTGCTTTGCTTAGGACAGGCTACAAAACTAAGCTATGTATGTTCATTACTTATAGCATGCTGCGATAGGAAAAATATGAATTACTTTTGGTGAACTATCACAGGGCCACTTCGATATACTCTCTCTGTCGGGCTCATTCCTGCTAGCAGAGGATGGTGACACTCGCAGCCGGACAGGTGGTTTGAGTGTGGCATTGGCTGGAAGTGACGGACGCATAGTTGGAGGTTGTGTTGCTGGAATGCTGATGGCGGCAACACCCGTGCAGGTTCTCGGTTTATCTATATGCCTGTTTTTCCCAATAAGCTTGTGCTGTAAATTAAGATTCTGAGGCCTTCTGTTAACGTTATACCCTTCTGCTTTCCAGGTCGTGGTAGGCAGTTTCATTGCTGAAGGTAAAAAGCCAAAAGAAGAGCAACCAAAACGTGAGCCGATGTCTGTGCCACCGCACACAGCTGGCTTTGGAGCAGCCACTACTACTAGTCCTCCGTCTGACGGTACATCAAGCGAGCACTCTGATGATCTGGGAAGTCCTTTGGGACCCAACGGCAGCACATTTACCAACACAGGGCATCCCATGCATTCCTCTTATGCTCCGGTTGCCTGGTCTTTGTCCGGGAACCAAGGCCGCTATGATCCTGACCTGAAGATGATGACCGATTAATGGCTGCTGTTTTGCAGCAGCTTCTTTGTTAGAAGTTGACCTAGTAATTGTGTAGGGTCTCGGGCCTTCCTCCACTGGTTCCAGCAGCCGTATTTGGATAATAAGTCCAGAATGCTTGGAGATATAAAGCCTCAACAAATAGCTCGCGAGCAATAAGAAGTACCGGTGCATTGTCTCTGCCTCCTTATATCTTGTAGTAGTTGTTACTTGTTAGTTTGTAATCAGCGGCTTCACTGTCAGGAGTTTATTTGGTCTGCCTTTCAGTTTCTCTTTGTATCGCAAAATAGTGCTCTGTTTAATTATACATGGATTGGTATTTCTCTCATACATCGACGTGTACTGGTTTTCATTAACCTCTTCTTTTTTGGGGGCTAGTTTTCATTAACCTCGAGTGAGTTCTGTTTCAGTTGCTGTGATAAGAACCTATTTTCCCACTTGAATTGTGTTGGTTGGCGTAGATGCTTAACCTCGAGTGGGTTATGTTTCATTGTTCTGGTAGCTCCAAAATACTGTGGAAGCTATTTTCGCCAGTTGAGAGTGTTCAGCGCAGGTTAAGGTAGATAGCAAATGCTTGTAACATCGAGTGGGGAACTTTTTTTCTACGGGTGTGTTTGTTTTCTGGGTCTAAATTTTATATCTGTCATATAAAAAAAAGTCTTACTATTTAGAAGTATTAAATTTTAATTATAAAATAAATTATAGGCCTCTATACTAATTTACGAGACAAATCTAATGAGGTTAATTAAATCGTGATTAGAAGACGGTTACTGTAACATCATTTTAGTAAAACATAGATTAATTAAGCTCATTAGATTCATCTCGAAAAATAGTACCAATCTACCAATCTGTCAAAATGTCAAAAGAGTTATGTTATTAAATTAATTGAAATATTCATAAATTGTAAGATTCTCTTTTACTAAATTTTAGAGAGAGGAATGTCAAAAAAGTTTTGTTATTAAATTAATTGAAATATTCATAAATAATAAGATTCTGTTTGATGTGATGTGATAGTGCTAAATTTTGAGAGAGAACGAACACACCCGTAGTAGGCAAATGGTTGAAGACCAACTAAACTTGTAGAAGATCATGTGAGTTTTTTCAACTGCATTAAGTTAGAAGCGATCTCATATCTGAACCAGAATGGGCCATTTGAATACAGAACGTTTGTGTCACGCAAGAAATGTGGGTTTTTGAGCTTGATTCGCACTCTCCTTCGACAAGCTGGCAATGTCCAAAGGTCAAGAAAACATAGATCATGAAACACTCCCGCATTCGCTAATTAAAAAAACAGCATTACAGTACATGGAACCACCAAGCGATGCGTTCACCCGGCAACTTCCAGTACATTGTTATTCCAGAACATTCGCGCATACATGCGCACACACCTACTAGTGGAGAACTGGAGACTTGGCTCGACCTCACTACACAGGAAAACGATAGCGCCCTCGAGCCCTCTCGATCATGGTCTAGATGTACTTGTTGGACGCCGGGTACGTGCCGGTGGACGGGTAGGCCGGGTCGACGGCGCCCGCGGTGGTGGTGCCGTGGTGGCCGGTGAGCGGCACGCGCGTCGTCGTGCCGTGGTGGCCAGCCGCGGCGTTCGCGCGGTGCTCGGCCTTCTCCTGGTGCTTGTCGGCGGCGGCCTGGGCTTTCTTGGCCTTGGTATCCTCCTTGGCCATCTCCTTGTCGCCGTGCGTCCGCGCCGTGGCCTCCCCGGTCTTGCCCTGCATCTTGGCAGTTCCCTCCTTCATCTTCTCCTTCGCCGAGCTCGCCATGTCCTGCATCTTCACCTTGGCCGTCTGCATCCTGCGAAATTCAAGGTTGCCTTCTCCTAGCTAGTAGTAGCAGGTGTACTCGTGTGGATTGAGAAAAGTGCTGTGTTCAATGTGCCAGTGCTGTGCTCTGCGTCGTTGTGTGTCGGCTACGACGGTGACGGTAGGAAGCATATATAAGCGGAGCATGGAGCGGTGGCGTTGGTGTTCAGAGTTCCTTCAAGATTCTGGAGGGACGCGCGGTGGCGCGCATGCGGCGGCGGTCGGCGCACACGTCGCGGCGTGAGGTGGCACCGTGCGGGCTGCGTGGAGAGCTCAGGAGCAGCCACGTGCCCGCGAGGCAGATGCCCGTGGGCGTGCTGCCTTGAGCATATCTGCTCGTCTCAGAAAGACAAACATGACCTCGGGAACGTGCGGCGAATGGATGAGTGTCACATCACCGGATAACTGCGTGTGCCGTACGCGCGTGAACGGTATGTCTGTTTTTGCTTGGAGTTGGAGTGCGTCAACATGAGTACATGACTGACCGACCGGTGTAAGGGCCTCCACAATGCACAATGGTTGAGTGTAGTTAACTGTAGTCAGAAAAGAATAATAGAAAAATAGAAGAGAGAGGGGAGATGACTTTGGTAGTAAAGCTAGGTTATTGCCAAGCCAAAAGCCATGTAACAACTAGCTTGACTGCAGCATACATGTTTTATGGGGCCTCTTCCTCTATTTCCTCTAGTAGCACACCAAATCCTGGTGTGTAGTGGAAGAGAAAAAAATCTTCTATGTGGGACCTATAATTATTTAGAAAGTGTGCTAAAGCTAGATGTGTAGATGTGCTAACTTTTTCATGTCTATTATAAATTACAGTCATACAACCGGTGTGGACGCCCTAAGGCTATCTCCAACGAGTCACCTATATGGTGACTGTCGGTGTATGAGCACACCTCCAAATGGAGGCCTGTCAAGGCTCCCTTCGGGTAGGATCGGGGAACGTCGGATTTGCTTCAACTAGCGCGGAAGATTGCACAAACGAAGAACGCAGAGGATTTACCCGAGTTCGGGCCACAAGAGATGCGTAATACCCTACGTCCCGCTTGTGTGTATTGATTGTTATCTGTCTTACGAGGGTGGAGCTTAGGAGAGGCTCCAATAGGGGCTCTATCTAGAGGAAGAAGAAGAGCATGGCCTCCTCCGTAAGAGAGTGGCCGGCCCCTCATGCTTGCCCCGGGGCCTTCTCTTTTATATGTCAAGAGGGAATCTCCACATTGGGCGGTACAAGGAAAATAAATGCGTGTGGTTGGAGGTTGGGAGTTGCCTTGGGCCTCCCTCCCTTTCCCTTCTCCCGTAAGCCACCAAGGGGAGAGAGAGAAAATATTCTCTTGCATGCATGCAAGGATTTTGTCTTCTAACTTTTGGCTTTGGCATCTTGCGGAGCTTCTGCGGCTTGCGCTTGTATAGTAGGCGGTGTGGGGACCTCCGATCCCGGTATACCGACAGGAGCCCCGAGCTCATTGCCGGACGCTAGGTGGTTGGCGATGAGGTCAACTTGTCCCCGTCGCAGTCGTCATGTCTTCTTTGCCCGATCATCTATGGGGGAAATACTTAGGCACAATCACAAGAGTTTCGAAGCCGGGTGTCCCCGAACCACACCGGTGTCACGTGCGCCTTGACTTGACCGAACCGGTGATCGGCCCGTCCGGTTAGACCGGGTACCATAATCTCATTGCGCGGGCGCAAGATTTCTGGTCCCCGGGTCTCGCCCTTTGGCGAGGCTCGACGCGATTGCCTCGTCTCGGTGCACGAGACGACCAGGGCGTGCGCAGGAGTCATCCCCACTTCAAGAACCCTTCCAACCGTACCATAGCATTTTCCACATTTATGATCGGTCGGTGAGGTAGTCGGGCGTCCGAGCACTCGGTGGCATTCCCGAGCCATCTCGTGAGGTGGTCGGGGACCCGGAGCTCGCTCGGATAAGAGCCGCGAGCTGGGACGCGGCTTCGAGTCGTCGACGTTGTACGGTTCGCCGTATTCCATGCGGAGCCCCGGCGCGTCGCGAGCCCGGGGCATCGTCGTGGAGGATGCGCGAGAGCCGCGGACATCCTTGCCGAGTCCGGGGTACTCGCGATCGCAGCTCGCCCGGTACTTGCAACTTGTCGTGGTCGAGGTTCCGAGCGGTTGACGCTCCCCGGGTAGTCGCAGCTCCGGGTAGTCGCAGCTCCCGAGTAGTCGCCGTCGCCTCCGGGTAGTTGGAGCCATGCCCGAGTAGTCGCCGCTGTCGCCGGGTCGACGCCGTCGTTTGAGGAGGTCGTCCGAGCGGTCGGAGACGCGCTCGGGTCTTCCGCATGCTCGCCGGAGTAGTCGCCGGGGTAGTCGGAGACGCGCTCGGGTCTTCCGCATGCTCGCCGGAGTAGTCGGAGACGCGCTCGGGTCTTCCGCGTGCTCGCCGGAGTAGTCGGAGACGTCGTCCGGTAGTCGGAGACGCGCTCGGGTCTTTTGCATGCTCGCCGGAGTAGTCGGAGACGTCGTCCGGGTAGTCGGAGACGCGCTCGGGTCTTCCGCATGCTCGCCGGAGTAGTCGGAGAAGTCGTCCGGGTAGTCGGAGACGCGCTCGGGTTTCTCGTCACGCTGCTCGGGACCCGCTGCTCGCCCGGGTAGCCGCAACCGTCGACACCGCATGCCCGGTGCCGTCGTGGACGCGCTTCCGAGCGCCATCACCGCCACCGCGGGTGATAGGAGCCCCGAGCGTCGCCGAGTCGCGATCGCCGCACGGGCTCGAGCGAGACGCGCGGGAAGGAGCCAGCTCCACTCGCTGCTCGGCTCCCTTGCCTCTACGCGGGCGTTTGGCCTTGTCCTCTTGCGTTCGTCCAGCGCGCCAAATCCCCGAGGCGCATGTGCGGCAATGAGTGGGCAGTGGCGTGTCTCGCGGAGTCAAGGATTCCACCCAACGTTCATAGCAAGAACAAACAAAGTGAAGTTAGCTTAATCAAAGGCAAAGCAATACGGGCGGAAAGAGGAAAAACAGAGTTTCCAAATCGAAGAAAAGCAAGATCTACAAACGAAGAAAGGGGAAAACAACGCCTCTTTCCCCTACCCGGCGCGAGGCTCCCTTCGGGTAGGATCGGGAAGTTCGGATTTGCTTCAACTAGCGCGGAAGATTGCACAAACGAAGAACGCAGAGGATTTACCTGGGTTCGGGCCGCAAGAGATGCGTAATACCCTACGTCTCGCTTGTGTGTATTGATTGTTATCTGTCTTACGAGGGTGGAGCTTAGGAGAGGCTCCAATGGGGGCTCTATCTAGAGGAAGAAGAAGAGCATGGCCTCCTCTCGTAAGAGAGTGGCCGGCCCCTCATGCTTGCCCTGGGGACTCCTCTTTTATATGTCAAGAGGGAATCCTCACATTGGGCGGTACAAGGAAAATAAATGCGTGTGGTTGGAGGTTGGGAGTTGCCTTGGGCCTCCCTCCCTTTCCCTTCTCCCGTAAGCCACCAAGGGAGAGAGAGAAAGATTCTCTTGCATGCATGCAAGGATTTTGTCTTCTAGCTTTTGGCTTTGGCATCTTGCGGAGCTTCGCGGCTTGCGCTTGTGTAGTAGGCGGTGTGGGGGACCCCGATCACGATATACCGACAAGTGACCCACCTCTAAAATGGGTGTTAAAAGGTGAATAATATTCTCCAACGGACTACCCAAAACAGAGCCCCATTTTGAGCAAGCGATGGGGAGCTACCCATATATGCGGAGCCACCCAGCGGTTTCGCCTTCGCATCCGCAGCCCGTCGCCTCCCTCGAGCATTGCCCCGCCGCACGCGCATCCGCTCCTCCCCGCCGCCGGTTCAAGCGCCGTCGCCGCTGCTCCTCTCCCATCCGCTCCTCCCCCATCTCGCTCGTCCCCGCCTCCGCGTGAAGCCACCACCGGCTCGAGCTCGTCGCCGCCCGTCCTCTCCCATCTGCTCGTCCCCCGCCTCCGCGTGAAGCCGTCGTCGGCTCGAGCGCCTGTCGCCGCCCGCTCCTCCTCCATCTGCTCGTACCCCGCCTCCGCGTGAAGCCACCGCAGGCTCGAGCGCCGCCTCGCACGCTCCTCCCTGCCGCGGCAGCCGCATCCACGCCGGAGCTCCTCTCCCGCCGCATCTATTTCGGGTCTGCCGTTGGAGATCGTCAATTTCGGTGATTACCTTTTGACCTTCAACCCCTACTGTTTATCCTCATTTTGAGTTTTTATCCTCATTTTGAGTTTTAGGTATCCTCCACCGTTGGAGATAGCCTAACTAGCCAACTTACAGCCCAACCCAAAAAAAATATCTATGGGCCCGCTGGACTAAAATTCATTCAGACGAACATGGGTCGATTAACAGCTGAAAATCATCATACGCACAAGCCCAGCCATCGGACGGGAGCAGCCGACCAGCCTTGTAGCTGTTGGATGTTCTATTTTTACAGAAAACTGTTGATCGCTGCTCCGTTTTTATCCGAAGAAAACGGTTGGATACATTTATAGTAGACTTGTCTGGAAAAAAATATATTACGGTAGACCAGCAGCTCAAAATATTCACAAAGCATAAAAAAAATCTACAGAACAATGTGTTAGTGAAACGATTGACATATCTGACACTTGTCGTAAAGCTTGTCTCAAATCAAACCCCTACAGGTAGTATACAGTACATTATACCGCGGTGTCAGAAAAAAATTGAAATCCAGTAGCAGGAGGATCTACCAGGGATTCGCTTCGGCAGGGTCTTGAAACGATTTTTTTTTTTTTTGACCGAAGTTGAAACGAATTGCTAATGCTGGTCACCGTTGAACTGTCAGTTACTCAGTGGAACCACTGATCCAATCGGAGCTGCTTCATTGGAGGACCAACGTGAGGCTTGTGTTTGCTAGGGCACTTCCATTTACCACTGAAATCGGCTGTCGGAGCAGTTGTTGCTTTTGGAAGATTAGTTCTATCAGATAAGGGGCTCCTAGTGTGCACCTGGGCCAAAACCTTCTGTCCTGGAACACTGCAGTTCTCTTGCAATGCTGCTTTATCTCTTCTCATTGGGTACTTAGGAATTATGTTCGTCTTGCATTCCTCTGGTAGCCTGCGTTTTCTCTTAATGGCAACAAAACCATCTGATGCTGCAGGTTGTTCTGGTCCTTCATTGCCCAATCCAGGCTGGCCAAATTCATTTACTGGAGGGTTTTCTTTGGTGTCAGCTAAAATGATGTTGTCTTGGCAAACAGGTAGTATGTTGTGTTCAGAACCATCTCGGGAACCTTTTTCAATGCTAGCCATATTCGTACCAGAAATATTGATTGGAGTTTCAAAGCTGTCAATGCCATCTTCTTGGTATTTATCAGCCAAATTTGTAACAACATTAGTATTAGGAAGTCTACTGTACTCAACTTCCTGGTCAGCTGGAGAGCTAACCTGAGTATCAACAGAACTTATACCACCAGAATCCACTGGCAACTCGCGGTGTTCAATGCTGTTGTCTTGTAAGCATTTTTGGACATCAACTATACTTGAGCTGACAAAATTAACTGGCAGTTTAGTGTACTCAACTTCCTGGTCAGCAGGAGAGCTAACATGAGTATCGACTGAACTTATACCACCAGAATCCGCTGGCAACTTTTCATGTTCGATGTTGTCGATGCTATCATCCGGTAAGCATTTTTGAATATGAATACAATTAACTGGCAGCTTATAGTACTCAAGTTCCTGATCAGGTGGGGAACTAGCTTGAGTTTCAACTGAACTGATACCTTTAAAATCCACTAGCACCTTACCATGCTCAATGCTGTCCTTATGGATGCAATTTTGGATAGCAGCTAAACATGAATTAGCACAAGTAACTGGCGGTTCACTGCAACCAACGTCCTGATCAGCCTGGAAACTAACTTGAGTGTCAACTGAACTGATACCTTGCAATGAAACCTTGCCACTTTTGATTGCGCCTTCCTGGTCCTGGCTCTGCTTAGCATCAAGCAATCTAGCTGCATTGCAAATTTGACGAGGCTCCACTGCATTTGTCTGTGCAGGCAACGCCACCTGAAACTCTAATTCAGTAGCCTCATCAAGAAAGCCGAACAAAACTCGTAGGCTTTGCTTCCTTTTAGGTTGCTTATGTCCAATACTTTCATTTTCATCGGCAGGAACCAAGTCACCCAAATGGTTCTCTGATGGGTCACCCAAATGATTCTTCCTCACAGCAACACCATCATCCCGAGGAAAAACTGGATGCTGCAGCCCCTTGTAAGAGTCCAGAATATACTGTCAGTTGAGCAAATTGGTACAAAAAACGAGGTCTCGAGGATATTAAGCAACATACGTCACAGCTTCTTGTACTCAATAAATATATGATCGGATATTTAACTAAGGAAGCCAGCAATTTTATTTTCTGTTGTATTACCTGGAACGGGTCTTGGGTCTCGCTTCCGTTGTGGGCGCCAGGGTCAGCAACCATCTCCGAGTCCTCCGGTGATTCATACTCGTAGCTGGCGAACCAGTTTCTGATGTCTGGCGGTTCTGATGAACACGAAATCCACAACGCAGAAAAGAGCGTCAGCACACGCCAGATCTAAAGGAAACGCGAAAAATCCAGAGAGTGAGAGCAGACGGGAACGCACGGGAAGGTAAAGAGTACGAGCTCCAGCCGTGCACCTGCAAGAACAGAACACGCGGGGGTGAGCGAGTGGCTTGGGGTGGCGATTGCTCCGGCGATTGCTGCATCTCACCAGAATGGATAGAAAGCAAATGTCGGGAAGATGAGGGGCAGGGGGCCGCAAGATTCGGCATACCTGGCTGTGGGCGGCATCGGCGGCTTCGCCGGGGCTATCGTCCATGGCGGAGGTAGGGCGGGATGTGCTGGGGTAGGTGCGAACTCCCGATGAGCAGATCGGTGACGGAGCTCTGTGTTTTGGTTGGGTTCTCAAAAACAGAAATCGCGCGCCCGGGAAGGAAGAGAGCGCCCGCGAAATGAGAATTCAGTTTTGTCTTGCCCGCCATCCATCGTGGCAGGCCACAGTATAATGGGCCGGCCCGAAAATGATCTGATCTGTTCTAGTTGCGACTTGCGACCCAATTAACTCGGCCCAATTTTTTAGTCTCTCTGCCTCAGCAATTTTCTGTCTCCACTGAAAAGAGAAGAATTCTTCTTCTCTTCGTTTTTCTTCCCGAAGGGACAGCAGTGACCTTCACGATTCGGCCAAACTGAATATGTTAGAAAGAAAATGAACACGTAACAATACCTCTGTAAGAAACTGAATATGTTAGCAATTTTCTGTCTCCACTGAAAAGAGAAGAACTAGTGTCAAAAATAAAAAGAGAAGAAGAATTCTTCCTCTCTTCGTTTTTGTTCCCGAAGGGAAGCTGAATATCTTAGAAAAAAAATGAACACGTAACGATACTCATGTACGAAAATTACACGAACTCTAGTGTGCTTGTGAGGCTCTAAACTAAACAATGTCTATGATGTTATGCATACAACTGCATCAAAAATTACAGATCATAGATGAATCGAAAGCAAAACAATCTGTCCTATGAACTGTACACATGATGTACATATTCATGCTCAACGCATTCGGAGGATTTCTGAACCTTTCTGCACCTTTCTCGTACGGTGCAACAAGAAGAAGATGCAGGGACACGGATCAATTGAGGAATTTCAGGTAATCCCTGAGATCGGTGGGGAAACACGGGTACTGCTTCCAGAACGCGCCGTGCACCTTGAGCATCTTGGCCGCCTTCTCCTTGGTCGACGGCGAGGTCTCCACCTGCACCAGCGCGAGGAGCTTCGCGACGCACCCGGTCACGACCATGTCCTCGAGCACTCTCTCCCTGGGCGGCGCCGCCACCGCGCACGTGGCTAGCCACAGCACGCCGACGGCGAGCCTGGTGGCGAGTCCCGACACGCGCATCACCGTCCTCGCCACGGCGTGCACGGCCATCCCGTGGTCGGCGAACGCCGCGCGGCCCTCGGGGCACTTGCACAGCCGCTTGAGCAGGAGAAGCGCGCGCTCCGCCACGTGGTGGTCGGCGGCGGCGTCCGGGAGCAGCTCCACCAGCACGCGCACCGCGCCCAGCTCCGCCGCCGCCGTTGCCTTGGCGCGCCGCGACCGCGTCGCGACGTCGAGGAGCACGTCGAGTGCGCGCGCGCTCAGCTTGGCCGAGGCCACGCCGTCGGAGAGGAGCTCGAGCAGCGACCGGGTCAACTCGTCGACGTCGGCCACGTGGGCCGTCCAGTCGCGGTGGGTCCCGCTGGCGCGGGAGATCTTAGCGAGGATGGACATCGCGTGCAGCCTCGCCTCGGCGCTGCCGCGCTGGACCAGCGCGACAAGGGGGCCCATGCTCTCCGGGCGGAGGAGGAGCGCCACGGATTGCTCGTCGGAGAGGGGCAGCGTGGCGAGGACGGCGCCGGCCTCCTCACACGTGCGGAACGCCGAGAAGTCCCCGCTGCTCTCGGCCATCGCCTGCGCCATGACGCGGCCGAGCACCTCGATGCCGCCGCAGGAGACGAAGTCCGCCTGCGCCGCCGAGTCGCCCGCCATGCACGACCTGATCTTCTTCAGCGCAGTGACCTTGAACGGCGTGTCCTCAATGCCGGCCAGCACCGACGGCAAATTCTCCCGTGGCAGCTTCTCCGTAGCGGGCGACGAGGAGGAGGAAGCGCGATCGAGCCAGGAGGAGATGACGCGCTTGAGAGTGTGGTTGGGCGTGAGGTCGAAGGAAGCGAGGCGCTGCATGGTGGCCGGGCACGTCGTCTTGCCGTACTTGAAGAACCACCGCTCGATGCTGCGGCGGTCGTACGTCACGCCGGTGGACACCGTCACGGGATCCTTCATCAGCTCCATGGAGATGGGGCACAGGAACAGCTGAGGGGGCTCGTCCATGGCCATCGCCACCGGTACAAAGCTGCTGCTGTAAAATGGCGACCACTCAATAATCAAGCAGATTTTTCTTGGGTCCGGGTTGCACAGATAACAATGTTGATGCGTGCCTGAGAGAGACGTGTGATCATGTCCAGGGGTATTGGTTTTATATCTGCATTTAGGTGTAATACAGATGTCATACTTGCCCGTCAAAGAACTCAGGTTCAAAAATGGGATAATAGCAAGTGGGAAAGTAAACCATTGAAATATTGTGGGGCCAGAAACGTCAGGACGGAAGTTAAGCACCATCCTGTCAGTGAAAAAAAATACAATATGAAATGGAAGTAGTGGATATATACTGGAAACGCGTATGTAAGTTGCAAGGTTCGAAGTGGTTTTTATCTCAAACGAAATAACGTGATTATTAACTTCAAAAGTCTACCAGAAGGCTCCATACGAACAATACTTTAAAAATACAGGTTGCGTATGCGTGTCTTCAGTTTCCATGGATCTGTAAATAGTATAATACGCTCTGGTCAGAGGTCAGGTCAGAAGGCCCCCAAAGTAAGAGATGCTTGCATAATGAGTGCAAGGTTTGCATTTAAAAAATGCAGCACCGGTATGGATTGGACATAATCTATAACTCGAGACTTTGTTTCTCACGTTTATGCAAAAAAAGAATTTGCTTTTGCAGAGGCAGTCAGGACTTCAGCTACATGAATTCGGTGGGCGTCGACTTGAGCAACCAAGCAATATGGTGGGCGTCGACTTGAGTAACCAAGCAACATGATGGGCGTCGATCAGTTCATAAGAGTGAGGTGTCTATATTAGCAACTGGATTTGCAGGCATAGCCTCTGACCTGGTATGGGCGACTGAACCGTTTGTAATACCCAACAGAGAGAAGAGAAAAAAAACATCTAGAATGCGGCGTGATGAAAGTGCTACTTGTCAGAAGGAAAAAAAAACAACGGAGCAAGAGAGGTTTAATCTTGTAACTTCAACTACAGTTTGTAGTTTTTAAACGGAGTTGCGAGGGTAGCTAGCGAGTGGTGACGGTGGACCTTGCATTGTTATAATCCGGCACAGTTGGTTCCAGATTTTCTTTTTATGATTTAGTTGTGGGCGGTTGAGCGTTTTCTTTGACTGATCAGGTTGGGTTTTCTATTCCAAATTCCAGCTGCGTTCTTATATTTTCTTTCAAACGAATTGCTGTACTTTGAAAGTAACCAGTGTCAGTTCTCATACTTGTTTAGAATAAAAAATCCAATCATCCGCTGTTAAGAGGTAAACGCCTTGTATGTCACCAATGGAGATGAAGTTTGTCCATCCATATTCATATTTTTTAGAAAAATCTATTCGAAGGGATTTATCTGCTTATGCTATCATATGTCTCCTCCATTCCCAAGGTGAAGATTATGAATGACATAATACAAGTCAGTACTATGATTTATCTTTTGTTTCTCGTGGTTTAGGTAAGAGTGATATCACATGCTTGTCATGAACTGCTTGCTCTCTTGAACCCAAATTGAAACAATCCCACCAAAACAGGACAAGTGCAGTTTCAACTAAAACACTGGCAGATGTAGCCTGACTCCCTCATACTTGTGCCACCAAGATTCATTTCGTCACAGGGATGCCTTTATTGCACGACGAAGTAGAGTAGCTAGCCAGCCACTCATCGCTTGGCCTTAATTTGCCGAGCGCATATATAAATTTATTATAGTTAGAACTGACGAAATCAAGATTATTTTATTCAGAACAATGGATCATGGCTGAATGTAGTGATCAGTTGATTCCTTTATTCGTGTTTTTCAGCTTTGCTAACGTAAGCCACATTGGTTGGTCTCAAGCTGCCGTTAATTAGCAATGCGTTAAATTTTAAAGAAGACATATAAACCTTGCAAGAATTTTATGTTTACGAATTCTTGCAAATATTCGTTAGTAATTGTTGATACATGAGTTTATCCCCACTTGCCAAACCGGCGTGCCACATGTCGCTCAACGACTTTAAGCATTTGTCAAGCCACATGGTTTGACAAAATTAGGCATTCCGTCGAACAAACGCTTCCTGACAGGTTTGACTGTCCGCGCAAATTTTTTTCCCGAACAAATGCTGTAATCAGTGCAGGTCACGTTCGACAGAGAACTGCAGCTAAATACGTTGACCAAGTGTTTTGACAAATGCAATCTGATTGAAACCGTCACCGACTAACAAGGTTATAATATCGAGTCTGAGATATGGAATCATCCAACAGTATTTAATCTTAAATTCTTTTTCCTGTGAACAGAAGCAACAATTCTACAGCTGACAAACAGCATTGACAACGGATATTGACAATATACTTATTCAGACTTTGGACAGAGTACCTTTTTGAGGGTTTTACTTTGATTCGGCACATAGCAATTAAAATGGCTTGGATTGCTTGTTTCCACATCCAACTCAGAGTATTTGAGGCAACATTTTCTAAAGGCGTGAGTGCAGATAGTGGAAAAAATCTGATTTGACGATTCATGACAGTTCACCGAATTGACAAATCGGTATCCACAAAGTGACACAGCTTCTAACCTACATTCTCATGAAGACATTAGCCCAAATTTAATTGAATGTCAATCATCTAAAATAAAATTAGAGGTCTAGATGCACTTTCACTTCTCCTGTCCCGTGACAACAAGACAATATGCAAGTGCTCCGGTCAATCAGTGGATCAAGTGATCGATCGGACGAGACAATGATTTTTGGGGAGTCACTCGAGTGGAGTATATGTTGGCACTCCCTAGATGCCCATTTTATATGTGAATATGATCCCAATTAGAGTGTAATTGATGCTAATATAGGCCATTTACCTGTGAAAATAGATATATATTCGTATATGCATGATTTTAGAGCTTTATTGCAAATATAGGCTAGACGTGTGCTGATCGGCACCACAAGAGAATTGGCCCATCAGAGCAACCCAAGGTCCATTCCACAGTTATAGAAGGTTAATTGCACGAGATACTTGAAGATATCTATCTGAAAGAGATTAGGAAAACTCCAAGACTCAAATGTGCAATGCAAGACATTATCTCGAAGATCATGACATAGAAGACCCACATGGTATCTCGAAGATCATGACATAGAAGACCCACATAAAAACTATGGAATGCAATAGAGCCGACTCGGAGAGGAGATCGATGAAGATACGGTGCGTGCCGATCGGCATCGCCTTTGTGCCGATCGGTACATTGAGGTATTCACTAGAATCCTACTCTTCTACGAGTCTGGTCTCTATACATATACTTGTAAAACCCTAGAGCGACGAGAGTCAACAAAGAGAGACATTAGATTCGTGAGTTAGAGCCACGTGGCTTCGTCCCATTAGAATAGATCTCTAGTTGAGTTTCAAGAACCATTGGTGATTAGAGTTGATCCATCAAGGTCTTCTAGATGGTGATGTATCTTACACTATGTATCTTAAGAATGATTACATGTTGATGATGGTTTTAGTGATTTATTGATCTTGATTCTATAATCATGTATGTGTTTGCTCCAATTTCTTAGTTCTAGGTTAAGTATTCATATGCTATCTTAATCGTGGTGATTAGGCTAGTACTCGGATCTTGTATTGATTATGGTTGTTTGATGATGCTAACAATGTGGTTTAGTGGTGACAGAACTAAGCTTGTGCAACATCATTAAATAGTCAAGTAGGGTAAGATGCTCCCGTGATTAAGGACTGGTCTCGACAGCGATAAATCGAGGGTCTCTCGGAAAGCGGGAATGTTCTTATCCATCTAATGTTTTCAATTGATTTATGTAATTTATCCATTATGATGCTATCTAATTAGGAATACTGGTTACGATCTCAACTAGTAGATATCTGGTTACTCACATAGCTTACTCAGCTAATCAAGTCTCTGACGTTGCTAGCTTTCCAGATCAGACAGTGCGCCGATCGGCACGACCTGTGCGTCGATCGACACCATTGACCGTCGTGTCGATCGACTCATCCAGAGCGCTCGATCGGCAACCCAAGCCACACCTTCGACCTCACAGCAAACGGTATCTTAGTTAGATCATTTACTGTAAATAATATTAGATTCTCATTAGTCTTTGTGGATTCGATTAAATCATAGAATACTCTAAAAAAAGTGCTACAATGTACACCGTCCTCTTACAGTAAATAAATGGGTGCGTAGATACTATCAACAGTCTCGACGCCACATCGAACTGGAGACACAGACATGCATCGAATTGACACTTACCAATTAGCGGTCTCGCCTTTTTCGCGCACACTGCCTCCAACGAAAAAAAGGCACCCTCTCTCTCTTCTCCTTCCTTGCATGTAACTTATCTGTTGTATTACCTGATGCTTTAATACAAGTTCAAGATGCTTACCGTAGTTTCCTTAAATAGAAAAAGGAGGTGCCACCATTCTCCCATCCGAGCTCAAAAGCAAAGAAGAGCGAGATGAAGGGCAACGTTATTATCAGAAAAGCAAAGAAACGGCAGGCTTCGCCAGGTTAACCGAAGAGCTCAAAAGCAAACAAAATCAGCCGTATAAAGCAAAGAAAAGCTCAAAAGCAAAGAAACATTCGGCTGGATTATAAAATATGTGTAGCAATCAAATCTTATTATCAGAAAATTCCTATTTCCTCGATGGGAGATGTAGCTTAATGTAGCTTTTGTGATCCTAAATAAATTGTAATATCTATGTACTTCGAATTATGATTTTTACACATTAATAAAATATATCTATAACTTATTCGACATGATAAATAAGTATAAATTAGATATTTAATGTTTATATTGAATTATAATTAACAATTAAACTAGGAGGCATATGTCACTGTGTCTATAAAAATCACTCTCAATTTTCAATGACAAATAACGAGTTCTCTCAGAAAGTAATGTTGCTTTTTAATTTCTTAGGCAATATAAGAGTGTTTTGCCATCTATCATCTAAAATGGTATTCAAACTTGATTATTTCTTTGTCCAGGAAATGTTCCGGCGAGAGGTAAATGATTACTTCAGACTGGATCTTCTACATTAAAGAAATCGGTGCATTGATCCTTATAAAGTTATTTCATTGATAATCTGCCAAGTCCAGTTTTACATGATATATTTGCCAAGTTTGGTATAGTATATCTATTCCACGGAAGTAAGGGAAATTAAATAGACAACATCTTATATCAGAACTTGAAGCACGAGGGAATTTTTTTACAAAAAAATATCTTTCTTCCCTAAATTACAGGAATAACATTAATTTGAAAGGAATTTCAGAAATAACACAGCCATGAGCTGGGAATAAAAAAAGAGTAAATTGCATGAAAGGCAACTGTACTTGTTGGCTTGTCTCAAAGGCCATCATACTTAGAAAAGTGTAAATCGTAGCCATCTAGCTTGCTCAATCGAGTCGATACGGTCATTAGCTCTCTAGGAATACATATGCGAGCGATATGGCATATGTTTAGCTAATGATTCATGCTCTAACATGGACAAAATGCACTCTTGAAAAAATTCAACGTAGACATCCCATTGTAATATTTTTTCATTTATCCCATTGTCTCATAATTCTTTAATCGTTATTAATTAGTTTATAGAAGATCCATTACATGGATCCTAATATTTAACCTATTTTCCTTATTATGTGGACAAGATAGGAGAAGTCGTGTGCTAATGGTGGCAACAATAGCTCACTTGAGCTCTAATTGATTAGCATATCGCAAACCTCATACTATTGGGTTGGACGGTAGCCGACAAACGATTTTTAATTTAGTCTATGAAGTAGAATGAAGTTTTTTTTGTTTAGCATCACAAGTTGTCTAAACGGCAGCCACTTCACTAAGCCACTACTTTAATTAGGATAAAAGTGCAAAGTGTGTATGACTTAAATGTCATTCGAGCCTAAGCTTGAGTGAGTGATATTTGCATCTAGAGAGTATAGGTACCTATATGACGCCTCGAGCCTAAATTTAGGGAGTTAGAAGTGCAATTTAGAAGTATGAAGATGTAAATGACACAACCGGATAAGTTAAGGACCGGCCATGGACTTTACTCTTAAATAAATTAAATGAGAGGGACCAATTTATAAGTATACATATTGTGTCACCCGAATACGTATTGCTTGGACAGACTAATGACCGTATCGACTCAGTTGAGCAACATTGATAACCACGATTTACACTTTTCTAAGTATGACAACCAAATTGAAATAAGCCAACAAATATGGTGGTCATTCATGCATTTTACTCTAAAAAAACTTGTTTTCGATCAATAGGCACGGGAAACAGTATCTTTGTGCTACGATGGCTCGAAATCAACCATTTCACATTTTGGGCGCTCAAAATCCTTGTTTTCGCACCGAGGCTCGAAAACACATCAAGTTCTGTCGCGCAATTAGAGCATCTCCAAGAGATCATGTATATGACTTTCTATCTCTATATTTAAATATTTTAACCAAAAACATCATCCAACGGATCTTTTATATGGTTCTCTATTTTTATAAATAGCTAAAAACATCTTCGACCATGTTATATGTAGAGAGCCAACATAGCCAGCTATCTACCGGTGAATTGCGCGTGATGGGAGAAGCTTAGCCGAATATGGTACCGATGCATGGAGGAAAAACAAACTTGCTGATGTCATCGCACACAAATTTGGTTACACACATAAAAAATTTTATAACTCTTAAATAGAAAATCCGAGTTAAAAACTAATTTTACCATTATATTTGTAATGATGAAAAGCTTCCAAACTAGACCCCACTTGGTTATATTTTAATAACTTTTTTCTAAGTATTTAAGTGCATGAAGCTTTTTTAACCTTGTAACTAAATTTTGGATTACTCCTGTTTTTTATTTTTTAGACGGTCTTTTATTTTAGAGAATAGCTAAAAACATAATTTAACTATTGTCGTTTTACTACTCTATTGGAGATGCTCTTAAGTCCGAATTCTAGCTCCGGTTGCGCCATAACTCTACCGCCGCCCGAACCACCTCCGGGCCGTCGGCGCTGCTCCCTACCCGCGCTCCCTCCGTTGCCGCCCAAGCAGCCGCACGCCCTTCGCCCAACCGCGCCTGCCCGCGCTACTGTCCACCCGCTCGAGCTCCACCGAGCCGCAGCCGTCGCCTCCTGTTCGTCCACCCGTAGCAGTAGCAGCCCGCTTGCCCGACCTCTGCCTAGCCGTTGCCGGTCGCACTCGCACGGCCGCCTGCCGGTGCTACGCCGAGCCGCGGCCGCCCCTCCACCGAGCCGCACCCAACCTTCCGAGCGCACCTCCTGCCGTGCACACGCTCTCCGCCACCCCGCAGAGAGATGTTTAGGCGTAGTGCGCTTTAAGATCCGTGCGCCGCAGTAAATCCGACAGTGACGGCTGTCCTAGAAAATTCTCTCTCCCGAGCTCAAGCGCAGGGTAGGTGGCTTCGTCGTTGGCACACTGCAAACTGCAGGTGCGAGATGATTCTGACAGTTTAGATTTGCCCAGTCAAATCGTTGTAGTTTCAACAAATTTTGTACCTAACTGATTTTTCTACAAGGAGTCAAGGACCACTCTAAGTTCCCGCCCATCCCAAACATGCAGTACAGGATGGACCTACCAAATTTTGATACATTAAATATAATACACCGATCAAGAAGTCATTCTAGTAGTTTGACAAAAGGACTTGAATATAAGGCTACGAAAATCATGTGTGCATAAAAATCTGATCAGTCCTAAAGATTTGTGGCGTTCCAGTTGTTCCCATATAGCATTGCTGATACAGTATTATAAATCAACACTTTTCCCTTACTATTAGTGCTACAAATCACTCGATCCTCTGATGGTAGACATTGAGAACATAGCTGTTGAGGAGATCACCAAATGTCTTTGTGGAGAATTTCTGAACCACATGGTCTCGTGCTTGTTTACCCAGAATGACAGCAAGATCTTGGTCATTCACAAGTTTTAGCATGGCTTTTGAAATTTCAGTGGGGGAGGGATCACACAGAAACCCTGTCACTTCATTTACAACTGTTTCCACTGGGCCGCCACTATTGCATGCAATCACAGGCTTATGTGCCGCCATTGCTTCAAGAGGAACAATGCCAAAATGTTCGTCCTAGATCATAAGTATAGAAAAGAAAAGCTTGTTAAACTAAAATGCTTTTCTTGGCGCAAGTCCAAGCACAGTAAGATATTTACCTTCGGAGTGTATAAAACACAAAGGCAGTTGGAAAGAAGCTCGTTTCTATCAGACGTCGAACAAGACGTCACAAATTTAACCTGACCGGTCACCCCTTCAGCCACAACCAATCTTTTGAGCTCCTCCAAGTATTCAACATTTTCCCTAAGACGTTTATCATAGCCACCTAAAAAAATGAGCAATGTAAGAAATCAGCATAGTCTCGTTATGCACTAGCTTTAAACTTGAAACTGAAAGAGAAGAGTTTTTTCAAATAGAAGTTACCTGCCACCGTTAAAGTTGCTTCTTGCAGAGTATTACCAGGTAGTGTAGAAGCAACCGAACGGAGCAAAGCAAATGCTGAAATGGCAAGATTGAGATTCTTTTTCCTCTCAAACCGATTAATGGACAGAAAATTCAACCTGAAAAGGTATAGTGTAGTTAAGCTCCACTGGAACAAAAAAAACATGAGAAAAATGCTTATGATATGCTAAAAACGATTAATTAAAATTGATCAGCGTAACAAAGATAATTGAATCGGCAAACCAAAACAAGTTATAAAGAGATATACAAGCATGAAGTTACTTATAAGCATGAGGTTCAGGAAACTGCTCAACAGAGACAGCTGGATACAGAACACCAGGCTCAATTCCTCTAGCATGCAAGCCACGAAAGGTCCTTGCGAAAGTTGCTGCAGTGAACTTGCTATTGACTAGAATCAAATCTGCCATACCTGATACATATAAAGCAAATAACCATTAAAATAAATATGTTGTTTAATGTCAAGAAGTACGGAGTTAATAGTTCGAAAGAAAAAAAAAGTGTGTATAGATTCAGAAGACTATACCAGTAGTGACCTCCTCTATCATGTCGATTGGCTTTCGGTACAACTTCCGAAGCATGGTAGTATGTTGTGCTAGCAACAAGTCAGGAAAATGACAGTAAAATACTATCTGGAGTTATAAACAAATTGTTAATATATATGGAAGCAATTAGCAAACACTAAACCCTTTGAGCAAGATATGGATACCTTGGATGACGCCTTTAGTTTGAGTAGTGGAATTACAACAGAAACTTGGTCTACCAATATGACATCAAAGGAGGGCCACCAAAGCAGCACGCAAAGAGCAACAAAAAGACAGCGAAGGTAGGCACAAACAGCATGGAAACGGTAGAATAAATGGCGAGGCAGGAAATCTCCATATACAGTAACTGGAAAGGGACCTAGAAAAACATTCAGAGAGCAGAAAGGTAAGGATTTGGATTTTAACGACATAAGCACAGCTGCATTTTGCCTACATAATTCTACGGTGTACAAGTAGGTGTCCACGAATATTATTGGTAGAATTTTTGCAGGTAACTCTAAGCCAACAAGAAAAGCTAATGGAACTGAAAATTAATATAACATCGCAAGGTAGCCGCAAAATGAATGTAGGCAAGATTCTGATCCTTACCGGAAACAGTCTCCTCAAAGCAACGGTTCTTATCATGATGCGATGTAAAAACATGAACGTCATGTCCATGAGCAGCAAGCTGACAAGCCGCATCAACAATCAATCTCTCAGCACCACCTACACCAAAATTCCTCTTCAATTCAGTAAACAGGTCTTTGGAGTTTCAGTTAAAAAAAGAACAGCATGTCTTAATGCTGCAAGTCTAGTTATGGTTTGCCCATACTGCATTCGTTGGAGGCACGCATCAAACTCGCGATTGTGCCCCGAAACAGGCTACGAGGCTTATCAAATTATTCAACCGGAGGTATCAGTTATGAGAGTTGTTACATGATGAACAAAATCCCAGCCTTCAAAAAACATCTAGAGTCCACAGGAACTGCAACAGCCCATTTGTGCAGAATTTACAGCGCCCAATTCCTTCGAATTGGACCTATACTCCTTTATTATTAGGAGAATCGTATAGTCAGGATCTACGAGTTCTGAATACGATAGATCCGAGCCACAAATTGGAGAGCAAGCGGAAGCATCGGCACGAGGAGCCAGATGAAGGGCTGCGTACCAATTCCGAGATCCGGGTGGATGATAGCGACCTTGAGCCGCTTCGTCTTCGTCCCCGACGACTCGCCGGCAACTTCTGCCGCCGCAGCCATATTCTCTCCGGCTCGATCAGTAGCAAACTACTGGAATCACCGGCAGCTGCTACAGTCGAAGAGTTCGAGGGTGTGGGAGCCGTCGACGGCCACCAGGTGACGGGGGTGTGGGCGGCTTCCTCCCGACAAGATGCGAGTCCGGTACTCCGGTGGCCGGCTGAAGCGATTTTATTTTTTCGTTTCTCTTTAAGACATGAACGGGCTGAATCTCCCCGTAATTTGGGCCCGATCCATTTTCAACCCACGTAGGAAAATAACTAAGGCCCGCACCAGGCTTCCAAATACCCGCTCAGAAATTTATCGCCCGGCCGGGATATCGAATACCGTGATCGCAGCCTTTGCGCAAGCTGGTGGTTGGGTCGTTTTGTTCAGTCAATTCGATTCCTTGCAGTTTCAAAAATAAAAAATAAATCGATCCCTTGCTGCTCCTGCCCGAGCTCTGGAACTGAATTGCCTCATTTCGTTACCTGCTATCTTCAGTCTTAGACGTGACAATCCAACAACATTGATAACGGGTTTAGAGCAGGCAGAATTTACGCAGCCATTTTCTTTTTATTGATACAAAAATCTGGGAATGAAGCGTGAAGCATGAATCTTAATTCCTTATAACATATTGAAATAAACACAATCTGGACAGAGTGACGTAGAACAGCAGGTGCAGTTTGCTGTCCTGAAGGGGAAAAAATGCAGAGAACACCTGAACCCAAACGAACAAACCAATGTACTAGCTTGTATGCATACAGAACAGAGAGACAACCGAACGAACAGGTGCCCTTCACTGATCCATCATAGTCTTGAACTCATCGAAGGTGATTACGCCGTCTCCGTTGAGATCAAACCTGCATATCATGGCCTGGCAGTCGCCGACGTCCTGGTGCGCGCCGAGCTTGCTGAGCATCCGCTTCAGGCTAAGCGCGGTGATGCACCCCTCGCCTTTCATCTCGTACATCCCGAACGCTTCCTTCAGCTCCTCCTCCTCCCCCTTTCCGTCCTCGCGCTCCATGTCCACCAGCTTCAGGAACTCCTCTTCGCTCAGCAGCCCGTCGCCATCAGTGTCCAGAGACGCCACGAGCGCTGCGGCCTCCTCGGGGGACACCTGCTCGCCGAGCGTCGCCTTCATGCAGAGACGAAGCTCGGTTGCCGAGATCTTGCCATCATTGTCGCAGTCGAACGATGAGAAAGCGCGGCTGAATTCGCTGGAGGAAACCATGGTGGATGAGCTTGAGCACTTTGTGTGCGTGATGGTCTATAGATGAATTTGTAGCTTCGGTACCGTACTACTGGTAGTAAGTAATAATCTAATTTGTTCTGCCACTGAGTCTGAGATTGATGCGATGAGAGAACCTCTCCTCTCATGGTCTTTATAGGTGCATGCACGGACTGAACTTGCTGACAGAGGATTTGATACAGGCAGACTCTTCTTGGGCAACGAAATATCAGTCAAAGTAGTTCACTCAGTGTGTGTTCGTTTACTGAGGTCTAAATTTTAGAGCTGTCACATAAAAAAGAATCTTATTATTTAAGAGTATTAAATAAAGTTTAATTATAAAACAAATTACAGGCCCCTAGACGAGACGAATCTAATGAGGTTAATTAAGTCGTGATTAGAAGACGGTTACTGTAGCATTACTTTAGCAAAATATAGATTAATTAAGCTCATTAGATTCATCTCGAAAATTAGCACCAATCTGTCAATAGGGTTTTATCATTAAATTGATCGAAATATTCATAAATAATAAGATTCTCTTTGATGTGACAGATGCTAAATTTTAGAGGAGGGTGTGTTCGTAGAGTTGTCACATCAAAAAGAATCTTATTATTTAGGAGTAGTAAATAAAGTTTAATTATAAAATAAATTACAGGCTCCTAGACTAATTTACGAAACGAATCTAATGAGGTTAATTAAATCATGATTAGAAGACGGTTACTTGTAGTATCACTTTATCAAAACATAGATTAATTAAGCTCATTAGATTCATCTCGAAAATTAGCACCAATCTGTAAAAGGGTTTTGTCATTAAATTGATCAAAATATTCATAAATAATAAGATTATCTTTGATGTGACAATACTTAAATTTTAGAGGGAGGAAACGAACACACCCCAAAATTGAATTCTTTTTTAAACGGCATAACTTCTCTGAACAGGTTCGTTTTCTTTCCTTTTCCTTTTCCGTCTTGAGACAGCTTCGTTACTCCACTACCGTTCCTCACGGAGTCACGGACCCCCTCATTCATGACGCCACCAGGATTCTGCGCCGGCCATGGTACTCCGCACGCCATAGCTCACCGCAGCATAGACGTATTCAGAGCTTGCTCTGCTGAGGCAGTGAGGACTGAGGCACACAAAACCCGACACCAAGCAGAAAGCCCGCCACGAGGAGAAAGTGGAGCCGTGGTGCACGGCTGCTGGCACTCCACTCACGTTTGCGCGCTTCTAGTTACGATTCGGAGTCTGACGCGTCAGAGGCGGATAGGGTGCTGCGCAATCAAGAGACTTGAATCACCAGTCAGCGAGCAGTAGCACAAGCCAAAAGGTCAAGCCAAAAGGTCAAGATAACGGCAAGTACAGTATAATACAATAGCCCTGCACCGGCTAAAAGCGACCAATGCACTGGGCCATTTGCAGATCTCCGGTCCATTACAGATCTTTTCCGTACTACAGAGTGTTCGTGCCAAGCGACAACTTCACACCCGCATACAATTATTACTCCATATGACAGTAAAAACCGGTTATTCAGGCCACAGATCCTGGCCACTTCTACAACACCAACACGCACCGGAGCGCGTATATCGACCAACACGGTCGTCGCCGGAGTAGCAAGCAACGCCGCGCAGTTAAACCACGGCTTTCTTGGCAGCAGGGCACGGCCGGGCGTCGGGCGACTGGTTGGAGATGGAGATGAGCTTCGTCCGGTACTTGTCGTCTGCCGCGGCGTGGTGCGCATCGGCCATGCCGCCGTCCGGCGACCGGACGGGCCCCGCGAGCTCCGGAGGCGACTGGGAGATAGCGATGAGGGACTGGCGCGCGGCGTCCGCCTGCGTGAACTCCGTGGGTGCTGCTGCGGGTGAGGCCATCAACCGAAGGCTGCAGATCACGGAAGGAGAGAGTCCTTGTTAATGTTCCTACACTTTCGATTCGATCAAGTAAAACACACAGAGTCCTTGTGAAACATGCTTTGGATCAAGCAGGGTGTCCACATGGGTAGCAGTTACCAAATAATTAAGCGCGTCCTAAATTAAACAGCTACGTACATATATAGGTCGAGAAGGGAAAGGGTACCAGCGTTGCAAAGAGGTACAAAAACACAACCACCATACGCAACTTCGAAAGCAAACTTCCAGTTTTCGACCATCGATATAGGAACAAAACGTCTAATTGCGTATACCTAACGGGTGAAGCTTCAAGAGGGGAAATGCAATCTCTATTCAGCCGGAAAGCATGGACTCTAGCAACAAATATAGTATGAAGGGTAGACAGTTTCGTTTCAAAGAATGCCAGCCGTAGGTTCCACAAACTCTCATTTGGTCTCCCTCTCACTTCATAGCACGGATCATTCAATGCCATCACAGAGGAACTATCTTCTTGCATTCCCTCTTGTAGTAACACCAATTACAGAATTCATTCTTAGCAACGCTTATCCCTTTTTAACTCATGGACTGAGAGTCATTCATGTTAGAGTTAAGAGTTGAGAAACAGTTTCATAGCCTCACACTAATTTGCCTGTTCCAGGCGCCTAATTACTACTGCAAAGAGTTTCTATTGGAACGAAAAATAGCAGCAAAACCATTCATTAATAACTGGATCAAGGCATCGAGGTCTTGACATCGAGACCGTATTACAGCAAGGGGAAAAAAACATGCTCGTAAGAGACACGACGGAGTCTACTCTGTTCGAATTTGCTAAACTCTGTCAGGAGCTGCTAGCTAACACCCTCTTTGCCATCAGCCTGAACTAAAGATGATGGCCTTCCAAATTTGCAGAGTTTCCGTCTAAACAACGGAACTCTCCAATCAGAAACCCTTAAGTACCACGCCCGGTGACCGGTGAGAACTATATGGTTCTACCATGATCCGTAGATCCAAGAACTTAACCAGGCAACGAAACGTAGCTGAAAGACCAACTTGGCAGTACCCTGTACCCACACCGCGGGACCCAGGTACCCAAAGCTCAAACCGCATCACACGCCGTTAACCCGGTGCAGAAAATGGAGAACAAGGTAAGATTGGGAGCGGAGCTTACCGGAGACCGAAGCCGGAGGAGGAGGCTTGCAAACTGGACGCGAGAACTCTGGGAGGCGATAGGGAGAGCGAGCCGGAACCAGCTGGTTGGGCCAATTTCTTATAGCTAACGTTTATCTCGACGAGGTAAGCGGTGGACCGCGGCGGCGTCGGCCGTCGGCCGCTTCTGTGAACGGCGTACGATGGGCTCTATCGGTGGAACAGGTTCAGGCGCGCCGATACGGATGGCTCCAAACCGGACACGAGCTGGAGATAAAAAGTAATGGAGGGAGACCCACGCCGGCGTACACGCGAGTCCTCGTCA
Source organism: Chloris gayana (assembly GCA_031894775.1). Classification (NCBI taxonomy): domain Eukaryota; kingdom Viridiplantae; phylum Streptophyta; class Magnoliopsida; order Poales; family Poaceae; genus Chloris; species Chloris gayana. The sequence continues at coordinate 215,200 of JAUNZO010000990.1, read as the reverse complement.
CCCGGCTGTCACATGACAGCGCGGAGGTCCACAGGTCGGCGAGGTGCGCGGCAGTCGGCGCCTCGCGCCAACAAACCGGTGGCGTGATTGCCTTCGATAGCGGCGCTACACCTCCTGGTGGGTTCCGGAAACGTCGCTCTCCGGCCCTCCGACGTGTAAAGTGGAATGTCCTAGTTGACCCCCTCGTTAGATTTTTCTACGCCCAATAGGAAGGCGTCAACATTTTCTTAAATCCATGATCTCATTGGTGACCTTATTTTTTTCAAAGAATTATCTTAGATCCAACCTGAATATCAAATTTTGTTCCTATTATGAGTATATAGCAATCAAGTGATTAAAATTTTCTAAATAATGATATTTAGTTTTATAATAGCTTGAGTTATATATGAGTAGAACATTTGGATTGGACCTATAGCAGCATTTTTTTAAAAAAAAATGGAAAAAATTGGATATCTGACGTTAGTTTCATTTGAGATGTCAAAGTCTTTCGTAACATAATAATTATATATTTTTACAAAATCTCCGATATATTATCATTTAAATTTACTTGTCGGGATATTAGGATTTGATCAAATTTGTGTAATGAACGAACTTTTCATATTCTGATTTTCAGTCCATGACCTATGATATTTTAAAAATCCAAAGTAACCAACCGACGAGACAGGACGGGCCGGGTGGCTCACCGACGGAGGGAGGGAGCATGGGGCGACGCGGCTCACCGAGGGATGGAGGTAGGAGAGGGATAGCACACCTCGCCGACGGAGACAAGATGGGGTTGTGCACCTCACGTGTCACACCTCATTTCTACGATGTACTATGCATCCTCTATCAATCTCTAGATCAATAATTGGTATGCACTTCAAACGTCTCAAAATCCGGCCCTGGATACTGTAGTAATACGGAATTCCTCCGGTCCGGTTTCACCGTTAATCCGTGATGTCGGCTCAGTTGGCCTATCCGGGTGGATAATAGCAAAATTGGAGGTAAAAACTTGAGTGGTGGGATTCCAACTTGGCACATGAAGGTTGAGAGCAATGCGCCTAACCACCAGGCCAACTTGAATGGTCTATTTCTTTTGGAGAGTTCAATTCTATTTGTCATCTTGAGCCATCAACAAGTTCCACCCTCATAAACGGGTCGTGTTGTGCCGCCCGTCGGGCCGAGGCCTCGGCCTGGCACGAGGCTCAAGCACGACACGAAGCCTCGTGCCGGGCCTGCCCGACATGAAATTATTTCGGCACATTTCAGCCGTGCCGGACTCATGCCGGGCTTTTTTCGTGCTTCGAGCCGACCCATGGATCCCAACTCAATGGGACAGCTCTAGCTAGGGACACGCGCTAGGAGGCTAGGCCACGCCTCGGTGAGCCACTCAAGGAGGTGGAGCGGGCTAGGCCGCGCTAGGCTCGGCCGAAGAGGAGGAGGGAGCATGCTCGACCATATAGAGGAGGAGGAAGGTTTTGGCCCAAGAGAGAGGAGGAATGTTTTGCCTTTTTCTAGGAATAGGAATTCTAGAGAAATACAAATTCAAACTCGATTCAGAATTCAAATGTGATTCAAAAATACAAATTAAATCCTTGAAAAAGAGGCAATATCAAATTCAAGAAATGCTAAAAATTAAAGACATAATCATACAATTAAGCGTAGTCTCTTTTATTTAAGTTTTCTAGTCATTATAAAAGTTGCTTATGTATTTTCTATAATTTTAAATTTTGTATAGATTTTTATTTGCCTAATTTTGGTTTCCAAATTTGGGGTGTCATATCGAGGAACGATGGAGGGATGGTAGGGTTGGTCGTCATCGATGAGGGAGGAAGGAGCCTTGTTGCCGGTGGAGGAAGGACCACCGGAGGAAGGAAGGAGTTGGCAGCTGGAGGACGGATGGAGGAGTTTCGCTCAACGAATGAAGGCGGCGATGTAGCTCATCGCAAGTTGAGCAAGGACAGCTTGCAGAGACAATTCCTTCGGCTTGGCTATATCGGGAAGAATGGATCCGAGCTTGGTGATGAATTTTGGTTGGTTACTTTTCAATTCCGAGTTTAGGTCATCCAAACGAGGTCATTCGATGTTACCAATACCAATTTTGGATTCTAAAACCGAATATCTACATCATCAAACACTAATGTTATGTCTTCATTTTAAATTTTAGTTAAACCTGAATTCTAAATTCTGGTTGTGAATGCAGAGAGGATGATGATGTTATTATGATACTATATAACTTCCATATTATATACTATTATAAGTTAATAAAACATAATTTACACATATTTCATAAGTCAAGAGAGATTATATTATATTGATTTTGACCAACTTTGTTAACCTACACATGAGATGATACACTATAAACATAAAGGAAGTCATTTCTTAAAACGAGGCTATATCATATTATGTTTTATTGATTTTAGTCTACACATTATATGAAAATGCATGTTCAATTCAATATTTCATATATCTAACTACTTGATTTAAAGATACATGGTAATGATACGTGGCATAATAAAGATGATAAGGATTTTCCTTAATAATATCAAACGCAAAAGATATAATTTTACCGACCAAGTTATAATAAGTTAATCCTTAAATGCATACGGCACTAATAAGTGAAAGATAAATAAAGATCTATCAATTCACAAAAGAGTGGGTGAGTACAACGGAGCTACAACAAAATTGCATCCCTGTATCGAAGCAATGTAAACAGAATTAATCAGCCGCATGCAGCAAGGCCTCGGTGTCGGTGGCCAGGCTTGCAGCAACGGCGCCACGGCCTGTCCAGCGCAGGCCTGGCTTACGACGAGCGGACCATGGAGCACGAAGTGGTCCACCTCTTCCGCGACGAGGACGGCGGTGATACCACAGGGTGCCGGCAGTGGAGGCCGGCCGCCGAGGCGATGCAGTGGCCTGCGCGCTCGTCTTCGAGTGCACCGTGAGTCACGGTGCACCAAGGTGCCGGCGGTGTTTGCGAACGGATGTTTGCACTTGCACTGGCCCATGCCAGTGACCGACATATGCCGCCTGCACATGCATGTTGACGGGGTGTTGTACCGACGCGGATCACCTGACTTGTGGTGTTTTACTGCACGTCTTGCAGTAGAGCGGCATCCATCGTTGCCAACGATGGATGCCGCTCTACTGCAAGACGTGCAGTAAAACACCACAAGTCAGGTGATCCGCGTCCGTGTTGTACTGGTAGTGGATGAGTGAACAGGGATGATGCTGCGTCGACGTGGCATTTGACGTTCCGACACGGACCTTCACCATCTTGCCACGCCAGCCGTCCAGCGGCTCTGCCCCGTCTTTTCTCGTCGAGTTGGACGATGAGCAGCCGGATCATGTCGCGGCGCATATGCCTGCACTAGAAACATATTCCGGTCGTGCCAGAGGGGCCCTGCCGCCGCGTACGCGAGCTGGTGCCGGCCGGGAGTGCTGCGTCCGGCCGGTGTGACGAGCACACAGGCAGCTTCCACATGGAGATGGCTCCCGGCACGCCGCGCTCGGTGAGATGTTACAGCTGCCTGTCCAACAGACCAACGTCCGTCCGTGTACTGCTACTACTATTCACAGAGGGACGAGGACGACGACGTGTACGTGGCCCTCAAGGATCTCGTGCGCAACAGGCAGCCGCGCCGGCTGGTCGAGGAGGTCGTTACCAGATACCGCGCGGATAACATTTTAGTTGCTAGACTACCAACGCGTGTGTATGTACCGTGTGGATTAGCCAAAATTTTGAGCAGCCAACATCAGTTTTCGCTTTCTTCTCGATCGGTGTAACTTTATGTCTTTTATTACTTGATATGTCTCAGTGCAGAGGATTACTATATTCTGTAATTTCACTTATTAGACCCGGTGTTACACTTGTCATCAAAACAAAAAAAAAAAGAAAAGAAAATAACAACTCAGCCCCCTGACAAAGGCGGATAGGAGCCCACATCACTGTTGCCGCTGCACAGTGTACACGCAGGGACGTAACCGAGCCGAAGCCGGCGCATTCTATGGCAGAATCCCCATCCGCCACGCTCCGTAATCTGTTGCTGGACCGTAGCCGCCAGGTGCGCGGCTCGTCTGCCCGGTGCCACTCTCGCCAGCGTTCCCAACGGCACCCTCCTTCGGTGGTGGCGCCGAGGTAGCTGCTGCTGCGGCTGCCAAGGGTGGACTCGTCGCTGCACCGTAGCCACCAGCAGACGCACGACGCGCCCGCCCACCAGTGGAAATGACCTTCGGTTTGGGCACGTCTACGTTGACCGGCACGGCCGAGGAGCGCGGCGCCCCGGCCGCGCGCGGGCTGCCGGAAACCACCGGCGCGTAAGGTGCGCCCGTTGCTGGACCGTGGACACCGGGCGCACGACGCGCCCGCCCGCCTGCGCTCCCACCGCCCGAGATCACTTTCGGTTTCGGCGCATCTTCGTTCACCAGGCACCACGGCTGAGGAGCGCGGCGCTCCAGCCGCGCGGCCCGAAACCACCGGCGCGTGAGTGCCGCTGCCATCAACCACCGGAGTGTGCGTGCCGCTGGGAACCGTCTCTGGGTACGGCGGCGGCAGGTACACGCTCGAGGACCCCGGTACGGGACGGCGCACTCCACGGGGAACTTTGGGCGCGTGCGCTCCGACGGACGCTCTGGCCGCGCGTGGCGGAGGGCTCGTTTGCGCCTCCGGCACCGGCGTTGCCGGACCGTACGCACCAGCTGGGACACGGCGCGTCCCACCGGCGGAGATGACCTTCGGTCTGGGCACGTCTTCGTTTACCGGCACGGTAATCGAGCTGCGTGGCGCCCCGGCTTCACGCTGGCCACCAGAACGGGCCGGAGGCGCGTGCTTGCCGCCGCTGGGAACTGTCGCCGGGTACGGCGCCGGCGGGTGCACGCTCGCGGACCCCGCTGCAGGACTGGGCGCTCTGCCGATAAACTTGGGTGGGCCCGCGTGCATCTTCGCTGCCGGCGCCGCGTACGTCGTCCCGCCGGCCGCGCGCGGCGGCGAGCTCGTCTGCACCTCCGGGGCCGAAACGCTCGGCACGGTCGTCGTGGGCGCGCGGGTGACGCCGGCTCGTGCCGCGCGGGACTGGCGGTCGCAGCGCCGGAACAGGCCGTGCGGGAGGACGGCGCGGAAGAATGTGCGGGTGAGCGGGCCGCAGTGGTCGTCCACCTCGTCGGCGGCGCGGCAGCACGCGGGCGGGATGCGGCGTTCCGGGAACAGGGACGCCAGGAACAGCTCGTGCTTGCACGACCCGCACAGCGCCAGCATGTTCTCCAGGCACTTGCGCTTGTCGGACTCGGACCGCGGGCGGGTCGGGATGAGGCCCCCGAAGGTCAGTGACCGGCGCGGCGTGGTCGGCTCATCGGCGCCGTGCGCGAGGCACGCGGCAGTGGCCGTCACGAGCACGGCAAGGAGCAGCGAAGGCGACCTCATGGATTATCTGGTTTTATTGGACAGTTGTTGTTGTTGATCCCTGGAGCAATGCTGCAGTGGCTCAGGGCTTATTTATAGGTCAAATGTTATAACTTGTTCGGTGTGCTCTGCAGGTGCCCACAGATGCTGTTTTTGATCGTTTTTCTTGGTAATTAATTGCAGGTTTAATACTGTAACATGGTAAATTTGGTTTCTGCGTATGTAACATCTAAGACATGAATGTGAATTGAACCCTAAATCCTCGATTCTGTGTTTCAATAGGACAAATTATAACTGCAACTTTTTATAAACACAAACCGAAGGTGCTTTTAATAAGCGGTTCATACAATTGCCTCTTTACACTGTCACATTCATTTAAAAAGCAAAACGAGAATGTGCATCTTTAAAAGTAGTTTGCGATCATGAAAAAACTATTTGTTTAGTTACGAAAAATACCGAGGTTCGAAAGAGATTATACAAAGATATCTTAATTCTTAATTCTCGAGTCAAAGAAGAAAAACAAGAGAAAGGACGGGAAGAGGAGTAGACATTCCGAAGGCCTTGCTACTGATAAGCAGGCGACAAGCGTATAAAGCCCAAAAGAACCAAGGCCCAAAGAAGCTCAGCCCAATTAAGGGGCGACGTCCAGTCATTATTGGTGCACGGATAAACTCTGAAGGAGTCCAGAACCCACCACTGCCAGTCGCCGCCGATGCCCGCGGCGCCGGAGACCGGCCCCGGCTGCCTGGGGTCACTGGCGCAGGCGCCCTCGAGCTCATTCGCCGGAGTTAAAGGCGCCCCGCGGCAGCTGGGCGTACCGAAGCCGTCCTGGATCGTCCGCACTGAGGTAGCTTCTGCTTCCCCTTTCTCCTGTTCATTTCTGTTCACCCATCTGCAATTAATGGAACACCGAACACCTAAATGAGAGAAGCAACTCTTTTGAAACTTAATGTGGACTGGCTCTTTTACCTTTGTTGCGGGCCGCAGGGATAGTGTGGAAGCAGCCTATTTGTTTGTTTGTTTGTCTGTACGAAAGTCGAAAACAACTGAATGTCAAAGTTATATATCGACACAGTAGATAAATTGAGGAGGTCTGGAGGATACGAACCTAATTAAAGGCTCACATTTTGTCTTTGCAACTTTATTGAATGGCGAAATGGAAGGGCATCTGCCTCTGTTAGTAGGATATGTGGCACTTAAGGTTGGAATAATGGGTGTTGAATAAATCTGCCTGATGTGAGCACTATGATATTCATGAATTAAAACAGGAATTCGTGTTCCTTCACATTTATAACTTAGTTAAAACACATTACTTTAGAAGATTATAGTGTAGAAAGAAGAACATTTGAGAGAGAGTGAAGACTTGGGCTAGGGTCTTTGAACTGCAGGAAAGGTGGAAGAAGGGGAATTTGTAATAGCCTGTGCTCAGATGGTGAGCTCAGCCTGATTCATAGTTTGGTATAACATGCTCTAGGGTCCAGCGTACAGTGACTCATCAAATTCTTTTGCTGATTTCTGCAATGCCGTTTCGAATTGTGGAAGCAACTGCAATTTCTTTTTAACAAGAACTCATACGTTCCAAATTAACGACTAGACTTGCCTCCTCTGACCAATGAATATTGACTACATAATTTGAGGTGGGAAAAATACTCCATGCCCTTGTCAGTGCCCACTTCTCCTGATTCTCATTGTATCATCCACCAATTTTGGACATTTGAACATTCGTAGATTGATGAAGCACCATAATTTCTACTGAATATTTATGCGTGTTTCAATATTGTTAAGAGAGGTTTTTGATGCGTTAACTGAATCTATGATGCACAGTCAAATGTCAGGAGGGAGAGACCAAAACGACCTGATCCTCCTTGCAACGTCTGCAAAGGCGCAGGACAAATAGATTGCCGAAATTGTTTTGGTCGAGGTCTCGATTTCACTCTTATCTCCATACCGTTACTAACTTGTGATATGTGAGCATTGATCATTCAGCCGTGGTATATGTTTCTTGTAACAATTTAGTCTGTGATTGGCAGGAAGAACAAATCATGCCGATCTTATCATGCTCCCAAAGGGCGAGTGGCCACTATGGTGAGGGCTGTGCTCGTATCTTATTTTGCCCTCAACAATGGTGCTGATCCATATCCCTCTTTTTTCAGGTGCCGAATCTGTGGTGGAAGTGGACTAGATTATTGTCACCGTTGCCATGGGACAGGTGAATATCGGGAACCCATGGGTTTCCACTTCACTGTTGGAAGGAAATGAACTCTCTTTCGCCATTGCTTGCAGCCTAGTCGGGTCAAATTGAATCAAACGAAAAAGACACTGTGTTCCATAGTCCATACTTTTTATACTACGATGTGAAGTGCTACACCTATTGTGGAGCATTGCTGTCACAAAGGAACAACTAGTGCTTTGTTGTGAAATGTCCATCCAGTGTTAGCACTGTGGTAATTCTTTGCTTCACAGAATGAAGAATGCAATACAAAATCCTGATTTTGAATTAAGGATAAGGCACTCTGTACATTGATAATATTATAATGAGTGCATGCTGAGAGCAACCACTCCAGATTGATGGCCTGATGCTTTGCCCTGTGGTCGGGGATGTGTGTATCCTGTATCGCCCTTCAATTTGGTGCACTGCTAATTGGGTATAGATACAAGAGACAGCTTTATGAAACGGAATGAGTCCGTAATTTCTAACTACACAACCCGTGTAGTAGAAGTTAGCAACGGAATCAAACGCACCTAAAATATCTCTGACACACCCTTGGGCAGTGACAGCTCGATAAAACGGAAAGGCCATTTCTTTCTTCTCTTCGAAGCAGAACTCTCAAAACCCAGCTATACCCCCACACCAAGGAGAGAAAACCCCATCAAAAGGTGAAGGCACCTGCGCAGCAACCCATTGCGCGGTGGTGTTCGGCCTCGGCGGGATGGGCATCTCCGCCTCGACGAAAGCTTCGGCTTCATCGCTCCCTTCTCCTGCACCAGGTAATCGATCGATCCATTGTCTTCCCTTCTCTGCATCGCATACATATGTGGCCCCTCTGCACCGCTAAACTGATCCATCTCTCTAGATCCTGGTGCTATGGCGGAGAGGGCGATGGAGCCCGACCAAGAGACACGAGCCCTTCCTGGTAAGCAACAAATTGCCAAATCTTCCGTCCGCAACGCAAAAAGCTTCCTTCTTTGTTATCTTCTTCCTCCTCTGTCTGAACCACGAGGTTTCCTTGATGAAAAGTCCGAGCTTTACCTTGCCATGACCTTCCTCCCGTTACGCGGCGCGCAGGTGACGCCGGCTCTTCCCGCGTGGTGATGGAGGAGTTCGTGATGGGTGACCACACGAGGCTCGTGGACTCCATGCGGCTGGCCAAGGAGTTGGCCTCGTCGTCCAGACTCTTCGCTAAGCTTTCCGAGCTCTTCGCCTCCGACGCCGCGTTCCGCGAGGCCCTGGCGCGCGTTCGTGGCGACGGGGGCGAGCCGCTCCGTGTCGTGGCCTACGGGCTCGGCGGCACGCAGTACAGTTGGGCGCCGCGGTTCCGGCTGGCCGTCCTGCTCCTCCTGCGCGACACGTTCCCCGAGGCGGTCGGCGCTGTGGAGGTGGTGTGCCCAACCGTGGCCCCGGTGGAGCGCCAGGCCCTAGAGGAGCTGGGTTGCGTCGTCAGCAAGTCGGCAGTGCCGTGCCGACCGGTCCACGAGCCGACGTTGATCTTTATGCCCTATGCCGACCGTGTCTTCTTCGAGAACCTGCTCATCCTGAACTGGAGCGCAGAGCAGCTTGGCAAGATCATCTTGCTCGGGCAAAGCTTCAATGTCATGGTGAAGATGCTTGAGCTGAGCATGTCCAAGCAGGAAAAGTTTGGTGTCACCGTGCAGAGGGAGAAGGTGAGGAGGGTACTGGCAATTCAGAAGTTTGTCTGTGAAATTGAACTGTGCGAAGATTTTAGTGGTTTGTTCGACAGCCTTCTCTTGGGAGACGGTCCTGATCCTTTCCAGAAAAGAGATGAGGATCCTGATGAAGTGATCGAAGATCAATCTGACTGTTCAGACTGCACATGCATGCACTGCGTTGCTCGTATAGAGAGCCAAGCCATGATTACTGCTCATCCCAGCTGCTTTTCGGTTCATCTATTTCATCTTGTTGCTGAAATTGACATGGAAGACCTTGTACCAGGTTGTTTTGCAGCCCAATTCTTCTTCTGTACCAAAGTCTTTATGTGTGTGGCTTTATGGGGCTCGGATCTGATTCTGATTTCTTGTTATCATTTCGCTGTTGCAGGTAATTGTACTACAAGGATCTGGACCCCAGTGAATATCCAGATGAACTATGATGCTCAGTTACTGGGGTAAGACCTGCCTTAAGATTCTTCGAATCAGATTTATCTTTCTTCCTGTTTTTGATAACTGATGTCTGTGACTTGAGTTACAAGTTGGTACAGAATATGGTATACTATAGTTTCTCATGTAAATGAATACTCTTTATATACTGGATAGTGTAGCTAAACTGCTTCTGATGATCTGAATTTGTTCTATTTGTGGCACATTTAGATTTTTTTATTTAAGATCGAAAGGCACATTGCCCCATCCCATTTTATATGAGATCGTCAGTTTACAGCAGAGAGTTTTGAGAAACACCTCTACAGAACAAGTCATACCTCCAGCAAAACTAGCTACTGCAGAGGCTATACACATTTAGATTTAATTTGGGCTTATTCTTCTGTTTTTGACCTCGGAGTGAGATTTACTTCATCAATCTACTTTTCTTCATTAAACAAATGACTTGAAAAGTGCAGTTAAAATTCTGTAAGCTACTGCAATTCATATGGCATGATTTTCATAACTGTTTCTGTTCTGGCATTGTAAGTTTAAATTTGTTATTTATTGTTAATGACTTCACCAACTAATTCACATTCTTCATTTTCAATAAATTAGATTGCATTTAAATCCTAGTGATGCATACATCGAGGACAAGAACTTAATAGAAGCTGAAAGCCTAATCAAAGAATTGCGTGAAACTATGTTGGATGTTAGGAGTTCTTCACTGTACACAGAATTCACTGATCATCTGAAGAAAAATCCAAGCATTAGAGATCGCATCTCAAGCATGTTGGGAGCTCATGAACGTATGGAATTGGTTATTTATGGCCTTGGGAGCTTTGAATTTGATGTGAAGTCTCAGTATCAGCTGGCTTTTGCTCTTCTTCTGAAGGAAGATAACATATTTCCAGTTGGTGACATTGAAATATATGACCCAGCACTTTCTCCTGCTGATGTCATGGCTTGCTTCAACCTAGGCATAAAGGTTCTCCTGGTTAATGAGCAATGCCGAAGAAGCATCGAGAAGCCAACACTTTTCTTTGTTCCAGGACTGAAATTTACAGGGAATCTAATAGAGTCAAACTTCTCTCCAAAGCAGTTAAATAAGATAATTCTGGTTTCCTATGGGTTGAAGGACAGCGGGAAAGGAATTTCTGGTGCACTCGAAAACATGGGCTGTGGATGTACCTGTAGCATGGGTTCCTTGGCTTTGGAAAGAGACAGATTCTCATGGGCAAGCACGGATTACATTCATGAAGTCATTGCTATGGATAACTTTCAGGAGGGGCTTTTTGCAGTTTCTGAACTGAAAGTTGAGTTTTTTGAAGTGGCTGATGATATGGACATATATGTAAAATTACCAAGTATGTGTTTTGCTTCTGAACTTGTGATTTGTGATCCTTTTTTCCCAAGTATTTTATTTGATTTTGGATCTGACTTTACAGGGTTGACACTCAAGGAAAAGTTTTACTTTAACTTTGGGTTGGAGATGGAATACAACTCCTCTCTTGCTTTTGAGTAAGATCTCTTTTTAATCATGAAGCCAATATCTATCTATTTCATTTTCTTTATTATTTTTTACGTTCGGACTGAGATTTGGGTCAGATTTTAATGCTATATTCATTTTATTGAAAAACATCTTATATTGTTTCGTATCTCTTTTGTCAGTCATGTCGCTTCGCTCTGTATGCAACTGGAAGAGAGAATATCACGCCCATTCAGAGAAGATGAATGTGAATGCAAAGATGATGATCCTCGGTTCTGGGGTCAGGTTTTCCGCCATCGTCTGCCAGAGATGAATCGGACAACATGGTGCCCTCCTCCCAAGGGTTGGATGAAGCTCAACTTCCATGGCATTGGCTGTTCCAAAGGTCATCCCGCTTCTATCGGTGGTATATTCCACAACGACAAAGGTGAGGTGCTCTCTTACTATGCTGGTCCAGTTGGAGATGTCGATCAGATCGTGGCCAGTTCTAAGGCACTTGAGATCGGACTACAATGCATGATGGAGCACCATGAGCCGGTATACAAGCTGATCATCGAGGGTGACAATCTTTCTGTGATACGCTGGTGCAACAGAATCACTCACCCACCTGAAAGAGCTAAACAGTCTTTTATGCGTAGCTTTTGGTTCATGGATTTGAGGCCATGCGAGGAGCACCTGCTAATGCCCAGGCAACCGAAGAATGCAATGAGAAAGACGGTAAAGATGAGGATGTTGGTTCAAAAGATAAACATGGGGATGATGTTTCAAAGGATGAAGGTGAGGATGATGGTGCTTCACAAGGTGCATCTTCAGGGTTTGTCACCCCTCCTGGATGGACTTCAAGAGAGTACATAGCTTGGAGGATCGAGGACGCGGCAAATCAGGTTGCAGTTGGTCTCGCATGTGTTGGACGTTATCTTCCTGGATTCATTAAACATCTCTCAACCGTTTGTGACTGTGGGCATGGAATGGACATGAAGAAGGACAAGCCAGACATTAAATGGTAAGGAACCAATGAAATTGCCCCTCCATCTCCATTCTAGTAAAAGCTGATGTTCCATTGTCTTCATTGCTAATCATCATGTTTGCTACAGGTTTTTGCATGACTTCGATGAGGACCTTGCGAAAGAACTGAAAATTTGAGCTTGAGGATTGCGTAACCTGGTCATGAAGAGCCTGCTGCTGACCGCTGTAGCTAGTGCTTTTGCCTGTTTTATCATGCTTGTCTATTATGAACAATTAATGTCTGTCTGTTCTTGATTAAGTCCTCCATCTGCAAGATAAGTCTCTAACGTCTTCGATTGCCTGCTTCTGAAAAAGCACAGCCTGCTAATGTGTCATGATCCAGAGGAGACATACATGGAGATACGTCTATGGATGCTTCTTTTGATCTGTAGCTGCCTTGATTCCTAGCTTTCCTCCTAATTTGAATGTAATAGAATTTTTGTCGCCGTAGCCCTGAGAGGCTCTTTGGGTTAATTTGCGTGCGAAGAGCAACTTGAACATGCCTGGAAAGTGAATGGGATTTAAACATGAACAAATTTCTGAGCTGAATTGTGCTGGCTGATGAACTTATGATCATGCTCACATCCTGTCGGTGGATGCCAACATGGCAACATGTGTGATGCTATGAGAAATCAGAAATGATATGCTTAGGAGTTACGTACGCTTTTTATTGATGTTACTCAAGTGTTACTGACTTACTGGGCTCGATCGAGCGCACCATTTAGTAGTTGATACTCAACGAGCTCGCCGTCCTCAAATGACTCGGGTATCTGATTCTGAAAGGAAGAGCTCATACACTGCGCCGCCTTTTTTTTCTCGAACATACACTGCGCCGCCTAATCGACGGGGGCCACCGGAGATTATGAAGACAAGCCCCGGCAGAGCTCGTCGGGCTTTTCCAATCATTTGCGTGGACCTCATGGCGCAGGGACGGCATGGAGGCCGGTGGACCAGTCGGACCGTGAGGTCGTGACAGAATCTACAGAAGAGCCGGTGTGCGTAATGGAGGACTAATCTACAAAACTACAACCAGAATAACGGCTAATATGAAAAAAATGAAGATCACGTTTATTAGTCGTAATAAAGTACAAATTAGGTGATAATTTACAAATAAATTAGGGGCTTGAATACAGGACAGTATTTCGTTCTAGCCGTTGGATGCAGGCAGCAGAGAAAGTAATTTTGCGTAGTAGACCTCAATGTTCTTCTGTTTAGCGAGGCCCTCCTCTTCACCTTCCTTCCTCGCCTCGCCACGGCGGCGGAGCTCCGGTTAGCTGTCCCCCGCAGCGTCACCAACCGGATAAGACCTTAGAATGCTGTTGCGCGTATGTCCATTTCATCCTGCGGCGGTGGTATGCCCGCTTCAGCTTCGACAATGAGGCCCTCCGGCGGCGGCGCTGCTGCTAATTAGTGCGCGCGCGTGGATCAATCAATGGTGCGCCGGCGTGGAATTTTTGTCCGAGATGCTGCATTGCGGAAGGGAACACGGTGAGCACCTGTATGAAGAACGCGGACTGGCGAGATTGAGGCCGTCGCCGACTCTCCGTCTCTGATTTAGGTTCGTGTCCCCTCATAATCCTAGTAAACCAGCATGATAAATTGGCCGGAGAGCTTCTATTTGGTTGTTCCTCTCTGATGGTATATATATAAGCTCGCTATGAAGTTCGAGTTTAGTGCGCAGAAAGCTCGGAGCATGTGCAGCCCACCACTCGCTCGAGGGAATGCTTGACCCATGCGCTGCGTATAAATTCCCTACCTATTTCATTCAACAGTTGTGTGTGAATTCCGCTGATTGATTCAAGAGCCCAACAATTTGATTGCTTCCCTTTCTCTAAACGGTTCCTAACGTCAACAGCAGAGTACAGTACATTACATGACTCCAGTTCTCTGGATGGTGTGAATCTTAGAGCAACAAGTACGATAGCACCATCCACTGTAAATACTTGTCTCTATGTTCATGGTTTTGATGCGTACCATATGTGAGAGATTGTATAGAGTGGCTACTTTCCTATTCTGCTGTGTCATTCTGCGGCATCCTGGTTAGCTTCTTGTTGTTGCCATAGCCGTTCAATTGGCTGCAGTAGTGTTGACTCCATGGGATCTCCTTGAGTACTCCTTTATGAGTCTGGAGAATTCAGAGTACTTGTTCTCCAGTAATTTAGATGGCGTATCATACTCTATTATTTTCCCTGCTCAAAATAAGAATACATGTGTTATACTGCACAAACTGCGCTTAGTAATTTTGGTGTTTGTTTGTTCACAGTGCGGCGTACCTTCACTGAAGACAATAATGAGATCACTGTCAATTACTGTGTGAATTCTGTGTGCTATTGTCAAGACTGTGCAATCTCCGAACTCCTCTCGGATAGTTTCTTGGATGATTGCATCAGTAGAGGAGTCAACTGAAGCAGTTGCCTCATCGAGTACGAGAACATTACTTCGCTTTAGCAGAACCCTTCCAAGGCAAAACAGCTGCCTCTGTCCGACACTCCAGTTTTCCCCATTCTCGACAACTACACAAGGTATCCCAGTTGACATATCAAAGAAGATGTTCATATCAATGATTCATAGTACAAAAGTAACTAGAAGGATGCCTTACCTGTTGAGTCAAGCTTCTTCGGATTATTCCTGACTATATCACCAAGCTGGCATTTATCTAAAATCTGGCCACAAGAAGGAAAAAAGAAAAGAGGTAAGGCTTCTTTCCTCGTTATCACCTTTTCAGTTAATTTTTCATTTAGTGATTATGTTCTTCATCTACTGATTAAATCAAATTGTGATGATCACGTTGCACCTTTGATGCTAATATGAAAAAATTCCTTCAGAGTTAAGATTATTAAAGAAGTCTAAGTATTGCTTTGCATATATAAAGTGTTTGCACTTGTCCGTGAGATTTTCTATTATATTCATGACATGTTGACCTTTTATAAATGAACACATTACTGTAATATGCTGTTACCAATAGTTGTTAGCAGAAGGCACTGTTATAAACTTATAACATTTTGTGTGGTAACATGGAACAGAGTGAGCAATACGACTTAATCTGTGTAGAATTAGCCTCTATTACATCTTAAATAAGGTATTCTTCTAGGATGGTGTTGATAGTTGATTAGATTACCTCCCATACACGTTGATCAGAGTACTCGTTCAGTGGATCAAGATTCCCTCTTACTGTCCCTTCAAACATAGTTGGATCTTGCGGAATGATGCTCAGTCTCCCCGTAAGTCATGCAATCCTATTTTACAGATGTCAACACTATCAATCTCGATTGTTCCTACCCTTGGTTCAACAATCCGGAAAAGTGCTTGGATAAAAGTTGATTTTCCACTTCCAGTACGTCCTACAATTCCAACCTTCTTCCTTCCTGGAATTGTGCATGATATATTTCTCAAGACAGATGGAAGATGCTCTGCATATCTAACCTGTAAAAGCGTAAAGCCACATCAGATGGCTCCTATGGGCAAGTGCATATATTGGGGTAAAATATATGTAGAAAATAAGTCTTCCTCAAGAGCATTAGCTAAGAACTTTCATGAGACAAGTTTTGCTCTACAGCATTTTCTGCAAGCTGTCTAAACTTTGTTTGAGCATACAGTTATTCCTTTTGATAAATAATGCATCTGATCCATTTTAGGCAAACCCACTATGGTGATAGATTTGTCTATCTATTTATCATTTCTACTCTCCCTTTTACGTGGTGGCTGGGGGTGATTACAGGAATGCCTGATTACTTGCACTCGTATCAGACTATCAGAGTATCTGCACATACCTCCAAGGATCTTATCTTGATTGTTCCATCTTTTGGCCAGTTGTTTGGTGGTCGGTAGCATTCAACTACTAGAGGAGCCTCACTAGGGATCCTTGAGTACTGCATTATTCTCTCAACTGATATCATTTTGTTTTCCGTGTTGCAAATGTTCCACGTTATAGATGCCAGCTGTGAGTTGAGGTTCAATGCATAAGTCACTGCAAGTCCAGCAATGCCTGCACACACAATTATATTAGTTTTAAAATCATTTACATGAGATTGATTAAAGCTTTTGTAGTCATTAAGAGCTTATGTGCATGTAGAGCTTACTTGGGTTTATGAAACCTTCAGGTAGGCTCACTAGCAGAATCAAAGAAAAGGCAAAGACGAAGTTGGACAGCATGTTTAGTCTGAAGCAAAGCCACTCAACTGCGGAGATGTTATGGAACCATGGTCTGGAGTGGTTATCAACAAGACCAAGGTTTGCTTTTCTGAAACGTTCCTTTTGCCCATATGCTCTGATACTTGATGCGCCTGTTAGTGATTCTGCAAAATGGTGTAGGATTGGAGCCCTTTGGATTTGTGATAAGCGAGCCAGCTCTCTTGCAGTTGGTATGTAGTACCGCTGCACAATATTCAGATAGTGTATGGGTTCAGCATTTCATGAAATGAATAGTAGAATACCACAAATCAGAGAAATAAAATATGCTATTAATGTTTCCTGGAATCCATGATGCAAAAATGTAACATTTAACATGATTGTAAATTTGTAATAGGAAAAAATCATTATAAACCAGAAATAATTTTTGAGAGCTCTTACTTGACACAGGAAACAGAGCACTGTCACTGGAATGAAGATAGCAAAAACTGGCCATGCAACCTGTGACATAACGCCAATGGTCCCCAAAATTTGTATAACTGAAAACACACACCAGCCAAGCTTGTTTGCTATTTCGAGATCTAGAACACTTTGATCATTGGAGGCCTGTTACATATAAAGCAAACATTAATTAGTTAAGGCTGTGTGTGTATGGAATGGGAGAACTAAATCCTCACTAACCCTGTTCAAAATTCTGCCAGTAGGTGTGGAGTCAAAGAAAGACATTGGGGCACGTAGGATGCAATGGAGCATGTTCTTGAAGAACTTTTCTGATGTTAGTAAACCAATTAGTGACACAAGCATGGATCGAGCAAAGACGCACAATGCACTCCCCATAGATAGTGCAATATACACAGAGAAAAGAAGGCCTAATCCAACTGCTGGGGTGGTTGCAGACGTTGGAGGAGATGCCCATGCCATCCAATAGTTGCTTGCGACCTGAAATATTTGAAAGAATGACTGTGCAGCTATTGTCAATGGCACTAAAGCACCACCGTGAACTGCTCTCAGGTACGTCCAGTAAACCTTTTTCCCAATGCCTCCCTTTTCTCGCTCTTCATCCTGTGTCAACCTCCCTTTCTGACCGATGTCTTCTGATACATCATGTGCAGACTCTTGCTTTGTTATGCCCTGAACCTGGTCATCTGTCTCATTTTCTGTATCAAACTCATCCTCACTCTCTGCTGATTTTCGGCTATCCAATGGTATTCTGCTGGAACTCTCAGCATTTATAACAGATTCGAGAGCCTGGCTATGGGCTCCTACTATGGCTTCAAATCCTATGTTCTGTTGAAGGAGCTCATCAAACTTTCCTTTCTGCACTATCTTTCCATCCTGCATCACCTATAATTTTGTAATCCATGCAGTTAGTTTCCTTGGCAACTTTTACCTGTAGAGATTGAACATGATTTGCTAAACAGAAAGTAGTTTAGACGCTTACCAGTATAAGGTCTGCAGCTGGAAGGAACTCAACTTGGTGGGTCACATACAGTATTGTTTTGTCTTTAAGAATTCCCATTACACAATCCTGTAGAATCAAAATTATTTTTTCTTAGGAATGTGCGGGTTGTTTTCCCGGAAGTTCAGACAATGTTTGAAACAGTAACCTAATGGCATTTATTCATTTCTAAATTAACATTTATCAACTCAATTCTATGAACTAAAAAATAAATAACATGCACTTATCGGAACTCTATTGGAGCAAAAGGCTTTGTTGTTGTTGTTGTATTTATCAGAACTACTAAACACACCTTGAAAAGCTGGCTTCCAGTATGAGCATCAACCGCACTGAAAGGATCATCGAAAATGTAAATATCTGCATCTTCATACACTGACCTAGCAATCTGAATTCGCTGTTTCTGTCCACCACTCATATTAATTCCCCTTTCACCAATTTCAGTCATATCACCATTTGCAAACAACTCAAAATCTTTAGTTAGTGCGCAAGCTTTTATAATATTTTCATATTTCTCCTTGTCATACGAGTTTCCAAACAGAATGTTGTCCCTGATATTTCCAGACAGGATCCACGCGGTTTGAGGAACATATGCTTTTCTCCCACTAACCCTGATGGTTCCATCTAGCTTTGGCATCTCCCCAAGTATACATGATAGTAAACTAGATTTTCCGGAGCCGACCATTCCGCAGATAGCCACTTTCATCCCTCTCTTTACTTTTAAGTCAACATCTGTTAGTGTCGGAGAAGTTGTCTCAAGTTCCCAGCTGAATTTTCCATGATCAATCTCCACATCGTACTCTGTGTTGTCTCTTGGTACTTCTGTTACTGCATCATATTTCAATTCTTCCTCCTGGAGGTATTTTGCCACTCTATCAGCCGAAACTTTTCCTTGTGCAAACACTGAAAGCAAGTCAGGAAGTGTGAATATTGGATCTTGTAGCATCCGAAATGTTGCAAGAGCAGACAAAACAGTTCCAGCTGTTAGAGGAATCCCCATCAGTATGCATGAACCAAATGTTATGGAGGATATGAATGCAGGTGAGCCCCAAAATATGAATGTTGTTAGAGCTGACAACCTCACAGATCTCCATAGCCAGTTGTACTCCTCTCTGCGCAAAGCTTCTAGCTTTTGAAGGTATTGCATATCCCATGCTTGAAGTTTCAGTATTTTCATGCTTCTAAGAACTTCCGTTGTGGCTTTCATTCTATTGTCTTTGGCAACCATTATTTTCGCTTGCAATCTTTTCTGCAATCTTGTTAGTGGAATATTACAAGCCATTATTGCCAGTGTCGCTGCTAAACCAGCCCAGGCCCCAACCCCTAAGTTTTGATGAAGAACATAGACAGCTAGAGAGAGCTGAATGGGTAGCATCCAGATGTAGTTAGTGTACCATATAACATCTGTTATCCTTTGTATATCAACACTCATGTAGTTTATGATCTCTCCGCTAGTATGCTTCTGCCTTGAACTGCAGGATAAGCGGAGCCCCTTTTGATAAATATGGGATATCAAAGCAGCTCGCAGCCGCATTCCGAGCTGTCGAGCCCCAAAAATCCACTGTCTTTGTGCTATTGTTTCCACAACTTTGGCGCTTAGAAAAGCAACAGCGAGAATATAACCTCTTTTGAGTCCATATTGCCTCTCCCCGCCAAGGAACTTCACCAAGTCATTAATCAGTGAGGGTCCAACATAGGATGCACTTGCACTTAACACTGCAAATCCTGCATTAATCATTGCTTTCTGTCTAATAAATAGGAACATTGCTATATAGATTGATGAAGTACTTAAACCATGCCTGTGTTCGACATCATCTATGATCTTTTTAAACGAGTCAGAGAGTAACTCGGACGAATCTTTGCTATCGATGTCTGGCACATCATTCTTTTCTAGTGGTTTTTTGTATCCAGTAGCAAAGACAGGGTTCATCCAGGAGAATGTGACTAGTTCTAGAAGACTTGCTTTTCCATATGGACATGGCCTTTTTGCTTCTGCCTGCTGTCCTACAAATGAACTCAGTAGTGGTTCTGTTATGTTGTTATCTGTCAAGGTGATTCCTGTTTTTCCTCTGGCTGAAAGTGCAAACAGATAAGTGCAAAGAGCAAGCATGAATAGATTGATCCATTCTTCAAACCCCACATATTGATGATGTGACAAAATTGACCTGAGATCAAATACCACCCTGGTAATTGATTGCAAAAAGTTGAATACCCACCATGCCCGAATTATCAATGGAACTTTTGCAGATTTTGTTTTCTTAAAACTGAATACTGCTAGGGACAATATTATCCAGGATAGCACATGCAAACCTTCACTAATAACAAAAGGTGGATACTTGCAATAACTTATGCTTTCATGTAACTGCGGAAACAATACCCTGAGAACATGAGTGGCTAATATAATCAGGCAACAAGCTTTGCTTGCTTGATATGAGATACCCAGCTTTATGTCTCCACTCTTTTGTTCCTGATATGGATGCTTATTGTTTTCAGGAGCTACAGTCTTTAATCTCTGTCTCCACCATTTGATTTTCTTGAACATAAATTGAGCCAATATGCTTATGATGAATATCACTTGTATCAAAGCAAAAGAACCCATCCAGAAGCAAGGTGAATATAGCTCCGGCCATTCTTGCAAATACTGCAATGTGGTAGAATCTGTAATAACACAGTGCAGATTTCGCATCAATATCAAATTGAATAATAAAATTCTTGAATTATCATTTTCCAGTTACAACTCCGGCAGAATTTCACCTTCTTATGCCAAATAAGAAATTGTTCTAAAAAGTAATACAAGCTGCTAACCAGTGATCAATGAGAAACTAGTTAGCAGATCAAACTGTCGAAAAATGGATTGACACTAATCTGTCATGTTTGAGAAGTTATATGTTTTGATTGGATAATTTATCTGATGTGTTTCGGTGAAGATAAATTATGTGAAGCTTCCTTTCAGAAAAGCCTGTTATAAATCACATATAAACTTGTTTGCTTGGTAGTTCCAAGCATAATTAATTTTGGGATAAGAGATGGCCTCGTTCAGGTTCATTCTTCTTTACCCATATCCAGATTAAATAGGCTACACATATTTGGCATATTTTTTTGTTTTTGTTTTCTTTTTGGAACTCTTTCTTCTGCACAACAAGTTGGACATCTGATGCCTCAATCTTTCAAGCTGACAATCTCCTTCACCTTAATGATTTACAGATTAGAGAAAATAGTAGTTTTGTAACACACAATGTTTTACAAACTAGTGTTGTCTGAAAGTAGAAGAAGTTACGGCAGGAGTACTCTTGGTTTTTGCTCATGGGTGCAAAAATGTCAGATGGGTATAGGGATGAAGATGGAAGCCTAATCAGAGCAGTAATGTGACTGTTCACCTGTTACTGCTGTTTCCTTCATTTTTAAAAATCACAGGCCAACTCTTGCATCTATTAGAGCAAACTAAAACCTCCAAAGTATTCTTTTTTCACATGTGTAAATGCATATGTTCTATGGTTACTAATGCTTAGTCGTTATGAGTAATCTGATCCTGGATGGTGGATGCTATAATGCTTAATGCAATTAACTTCATTTGGCCATTCCCCTAATGATCTTTGCAGACATTGCAGGCCCGGATGC
This sequence comes from Chloris gayana, assembly GCA_031894775.1. Lineage (NCBI taxonomy): Eukaryota > Viridiplantae > Streptophyta > Magnoliopsida > Poales > Poaceae > Chloris > Chloris gayana. The sequence continues at coordinate 193,816 of JAUNZO010000990.1, read as the reverse complement.
AATTAGCTAAGGGTGAAGGAATGATGGATACAGAGTGATGGCTATGCAGTGATGACCCAAGGATATGCCTCAGGGGAGAGACGAATCAGTCGTATGCACGAACCTATCTTCTACATGCAGATTAGCAGATACAGCGTCACAGACAGAAGGATTCAGGCTTACCTGACGAGTAACCGAGGAAGCCCCCTTGGAGGAACATCTCTTGCACCCTGTTGGGAATCCTCGATAGAGCAGGCAAGTGCAGTCCTCTCTCCATTGTGTTGCCAACGAGAGAGAGAGAGAGGGAGAGAGAGTGGTGAGGTTGAGTGGTGATATTGTAGAGGTGGAGATTGGAGGTGTCAGACTAGGACGGAGAGACCTGATAGTTGCAGTTTTGGCTTGTTATTACACCGCACGCAGATCCCGAAAATATACAATTTCAACCGTTCAGGCGGCCCAGCTCCTCCCATGGGGAAAAACGCCGCTGATCACGAATGCCATTGCGCCAGAATATCCTGTCAGCTGATGCCTTAGTCTTCGGAACAGCACTAGGATCTTTGATGCGGTACAGTAACTGAAGGGATTTGTATATGTGTAAAGTATTTTGTGTCTGAGTTTTTTTTTCCCCATAGTTTTGTTACTAGTGTAACTCGTGAATTCAATCAGTGGCATTTATTTGTTCCGGCCTCCGGACAACATAAGAAGGGAAGTGTTTGATGTTTTGTGGTATTTACGTTCGCTGCAAACGGACGGCGTTGTTTATCGTGGTGCATGCTAAGTGGTCCAACCAGATTTGTCTGAATAAACTGCACACGTAGCCATCGCCCACAGGGGTGCAGGGCGACTCGAAGCACGCAGACAAGAGAAGCAGGACATCGAACGAAACAAGGGACGATCAAACTGTTCTGTTAGCGGCAAACAGGGCCATACATTATTCCAAACAAATCGCTGTTTCGCTGATTTCGAAACGATTGCAAGGTCTAGCGCTAGCAGCAGAGAAAAAACCGGGCACGTAATAAACGGGGAAGACTTGACTGGCTCTCCAAAGGATCACAATTTCTTCGCGGCGATAATATTAGCGGGTGAGGGTAGGCCCGGGGTGAAACGGGAAGAGAAAATAAGGAGAACCCGAGCCAGTCCAGGCACATGCCGGCGGCCGGATCGACGACGTTCACCTAACGCCAAATAACTTTTACTGTGCCGCCGGACCGGACAAGAGGAAGAACGGGATTAGGTGAGGCGCGCGCGCCGTGGCCGGAATCCGATTTGTGATGTGCGAGACGGCGACGGCGCAACTTAAAGCTGCGGGCTCTTTACCATTTTCTGTGACCGCGAGCGAGCTTCGGCGGTGCCGGACACTTTCGTGGCCATTAGCTATTGACGCAAGGGGCACCAAGAAATGGAAAAGATAAAAGGGCCCGGGCACGGCGAGAGGGAAGCGAGTGTCGCGTTGCGCTTTGTGGCGTAGTACGTCGAAATCGACGGGGCCTCTCAGCCCAGAAAGACGGGAGGAAGAGAGAGAGAGAGAGACGACGGTGATGAGCAGCTTAGCGCGCCGCACATGCAAAGTAGTATCACCCACGGTCTGGTCTTGGGAGGTGCGCGGCGTATTATTATCCGCTTGATTGATGATCGATCAGAGATGCCGGAAAATATTGAGGTGAATGTGAAGCGGTGATGTCACTGCTTAGTTGGTGTTTCTTGTCCGCGCTCTCTCTCTGACGTGGGATGATGCATGACTCGTCAGCACGAAGAAGCGCTAGCTGTAGCTGCGAGCGGCGCCGGGTCGAGTGCAGTCCAGCCATGAGCTAGCCCGGGGCGGGCACACCCTTCGTGATCGGACGCTGATCGGCGCCGATGGCGACGTCTTTCCGATTGGTTTGACGTGGGTTCCACCCCACCGTGTGTCTCGTCTCAGCCGCTCGTCCCTCGTATGCTCCCATCACGCTTTTGGCGAGTACCACCAGGTCCACCACGGCTGCCAGCGCGAGCGCGATACATCAGTTCTTCACGATAGCTATAGCATGTGATTGGTACGTGCGGGATTGCTACGGCAAAACATGTGTCGCGAAGCTGCTGCCCTGTCCTAGTACTCACTGTGCGCACATGCTCGGCTGCTCGTGACGTCTCGTCTCACTCACATGCGTACATCCTTACGGCGAGAGCTATCGCAATTATCCGTGTAGGTCTCGGGGAGGTACGATACGCATGGTACCAGACCGAGCATCAATGAAAGGTGCGTGTGCTCTGACAAAGATCAGGTGTGCTACTGACTACTGTGTCGGTTCACGATCACAGGTCTATCATATACTAGTATACTACTGTACTGTACAAGTACAAATTAACGCAACGGATTACATATCGTTTTAGTATAGTAGCTCAATTAATAAAGCAGTGGTGTCTAAAAATTAGTAAAGCAGTGACGAGATTACTTGTCGTTTTGACACTCTCTACTCTCCAGTTTTTGTCTTCTCTTTGCATTTGTGTCAGTCAGTCGGTCGGTCGGCGCACGTGTCCAGACGTGTTTGTTCCCTCATGACGTCTTGATTTCATTATCTTCTTGCGAGGAAACGTCCTTTGGTCCTCATCAAGCTTGAGCTTAATTAGGTCATGATGAGTACTTCCTCCTTACTAAATTGTTGTCGCTATTGACTTTTTTCGTAACGTTTGATCAATTCGATCTTATTCAAAAAAGTTTAAGAAATATCATATATTTTGTTGGAATATGATTTATCACTAAAGAAACTTGAAATATAGCATATAACTTTTTGTATTTGAAGAAATTTTTTGAATAAGACGAATGGTCAAACGTTACTGAAAAAATCAACTGCGACAACAATTTAGTAAGTGAAGTAGTATTACGTAATTGTTACCATGGTCAGTGCTGGACCGATGATAGATGTTGGGTGGTAGAGACGATATTGACAGGACTAGAGGACACGGAACATGGATGCCACGGAGGAGTTCCCGACCCAAACTTGTTGAAATAGTATGAGATATGACCTATCGGAGACGGGAAAGCTCGTCTTTACTATTATCGCTTTTGCGAGCAGCCGTGCTGTGGTGGGCACACCCAGTAGGTGGCCGCGATCATCCCACTACTCCTTGTAGTACTACTGCTACTAGGGATCGGAGGAACTGAATCACAGCCTTTATTTTCTAGTACTATTTTTTATATAAATACTTGCTCATTGTGCAATTATTGGACACAACCGGTGCATGCATGCGAATGCCATAAGACTCATTAGTGGCCACGTCAGGAAATTGCACTTCCAACCAGAGCAAAGAGCTGATGATGAGAGTTGCATTTGCTTTCCGTCGTCGTCATCGTACCGATCTGGCGATCTCTATATATGCGTGTTTCCTATAGCTTGACGATCCGGCGGTCAACAAAAACAAAAACGCCATAACCAAGTGGTCCGTCATATCTGTCCGAAACAAACTATCTTTCCAAAGGTAAGCAATTCAAGACCGTAACAAAGCAACCATTTGTTTAACTCTAACGACGTCGTCATTTGAAGCGACACGACAGACACGCATGTCAAAGCTGTCGTGTAGTAATATGTCGTCGAGCATATTAAAGAGAATGATGAGTTCATATCTGCTCAGTGGTAACCGTGGCAGCCAAGGCATCTTCAGCTACAAACGTGTAATAATTAACCAATATGCTAGTATATATATACTATAATGGCAAGGCAAAAGTGTATTGAACTTCGATTCGTGCGGTGCAAGTTAAGATTATTATATGATGGAGACCCACGGATCGATTATAGTCAATCCAAGTCTTTGCAAACCGTAGTCAAGCTCTATTAATTTTTGTGAAAGTTCATGAGAGGTGAGGTGTGTCATGCTCATGCAGCATCGACGTTAGCTTTTGTTCCATCTAAAAAATGCGCGGTTTTATCCTTACTCGCTTTTTTAGAGATAATAAAGAAAATGCTATAGGCTTCATCTAAAAAATGCTAATGGGTTGGATTTTGTACATCACCGAAAACTTTTGGTTACACTACAAGCCTTTCGTTACAACTGCCCAATGCCACTGACTGAACACTCGGAAGAAGCGGGCCACCAGCATGGTGCGCGCGGGCTACCATGATGGTCCACGAGATGCCGTCCAGGAAGCCCACCGAGTTGGAGTAGACGCCGCGGGCCTTGGCCCAGTGTGCTTCACGGCCCGCGGCGTCGGGTACCAACTGCAGCCGCACCATCTCGTCCGTCCGACACGCGCACGCCGCCGACGCTCTCCCTTCACCTTCGTTCCCCGCCTCGCCTCGCCTCGCCGCGCCACGGTGCCCACCGGATTAGTGCTGGAAATGCTGTATGATCCGCTTCATCCGGCTGCGGTGGTATGCCCGCTGCAACTTCGACAAGGAATCCCTCCGGCGGTGGCGCTGCTCAGGACTAATGCAAGTGTGCGGGCATGGAGCAATCAATCGCGCACCGGCGTGGAATTTTTGTCCGAGATGCTGCCTTACGTTCGGGAACGGCGAGCACCTGGACGGAGAACGCGGATTGGGGAGCTTGGGGCCGTCGTCGACTCGCCGTCTCTGTTTTAGGTACGTGTCCCCTCCAAATCCTAGTAAACAAGCATGATAAATTGGTTGGGGAACTTCTATTTTGTAATTCCTCTCTGATTGGTGTAAAAGCTCGCGATGGCGTTCGACCTAAAACATTGCGATGCCGTTCGGAGCATACGCGGCTCACCACTTACTCGAGGGAATGCTTGACCCATGCGCTGCTCTAAATTCCCTACCTATTTCATTCAACAGTTTTGCGGGAATTCAAGACCCCATCAATTTTATTGCTTCCCTTTTCAAAACGGTTCCTAAGGTCAGCAGCAGAGTACAGTACGTTACATGATTCCAGTTCTCTGGATGGTCTGAATCTTAGAGCTAGTACTACGCTAGCATCATCCACTGTAAATCATCGTCTCTATGTTCATGGTTTTGGTGCGTATCATATGTGAGACCGTATACAGTGGCTACTTTCCTATTCTGATGTGCCATTCTGTGGTATCCTTGCTATAGCTTCTTGCTGTTGCCGTAGCCGTTCAATTGGCTGCAGTACTGTTGATGCCATGGGATCTCCTTGAGTACTCCTTTATGAGTTTGGAGAACTCGAGTACTTGTTCTCCAGTAATTTAGATGGCGTGTCATATTCTATTATTTTTCCTGCTCGAAATAAGAATACATGTCTTATACTGTAAAACCGTGCATAGTAATTTTGGTGTTTGTTTGTTCACAGTGTGGCTTACCTTCACTGAAGACAATAATCAGATCATTATCGATTACTGTGTGAATTCTGTGTGCTATTGTCAAGACTGTGCAATTTCCGAACTCCTTGCGGATAGTTTCTTGGATAATTGCATCAGTAGAGGGGTCAACTGAAGCAGTTGCCTCATCGAGTACAAGAACATTACTTCGTTTTAGCAGAACCCTTCCAAGGCAAAACAACTGCCTCTGTCCAACACTCCAGTTTTCCCCATTCTCGACAACTGCACAAGATATCTCTGTTGACATATCAAAGAAGATATGCATGGCAATCATTGATAGTGAAAAAGTAACTAGAAGGGTGCCTTTACCTGTTGAGTCAAGCTTCTTCGGACTTTGCCTGACTATATCACCAAGCTGGCATTTATCTAAAATCTGGCCACAACAAGGGAAAAAGAAAACAGATTCCTCATCATATGCTCAAAGAGGTAAGGCTTCTTTCCTCGTCATCACCTTTTCAGTTAGTTTTTCATTCAGTTATTGAATTAAATTGTTGCATCTTTGATGTTAATATGAAAATTTTCTTCAGGGTTAAGATTATTAGAGAAGTCTAAGTATTACTTTGCATTTATACAATATTTGCACTTGTACATGGTTTTGTCCTATTTTATTCGTGCCATATTGGCCTTTCGTAGATGAACAAATCACTGTAATATGCTGTAACCAATACTATTTGTTAGCAGAAGACACTGTTTTAACATAGCTGGTTAGATTACCTCACATACGCGTTGATCAGAGTACTCGTTCAGTGGATCAAGATTCTCTCTGACTGTCCCCTCAAACATGGTTGGGTCTTGTGGAATGATGCTAAGTCTGCCCCGTAAATCATGCAACCCTATTTTGCAGATGTCAACACTGTCAATCTCGATTGTTCCTTCCCTTGGTTCAACAATCCGGAAAAGTGCTTGGATAAAAGTTGATTTTCCACTTCCAGTACGTCCAACAATTCCAACCTTCTTCCTTCCTGGAATTGTGCATGATATATTTCTCAAGACAGATGGAAGATGCTCTGCATATCTAACCTGTAAAAGCGAAAAGCCACATCAGATGGCTCCTATGAGCATGTAGATTGAGACAAAAGATATGTCGAAAATAAGTCTTCCTCAAGAGCTTTAGTTATGAACTTTAACCAGACCAGTTTTGCTCTGCAGCCTTCTGCAAGCTGTCTAAACTTTGTTTCAGCATATAGTTATTCATTTTTATGCATAATGCCTCTAATCCATCTTAGGCGAGCCAACTATGGTCATAGATTTTGTCTATCCATTTATCATTTCTACTTTTTCTTGCGTTGTGGTAGTTGGGGTGATTGTTCACATTGATGCCTGATTACTTGCACTCATATCAGAGTATTCTCACACACCTCTAAGGATCTTATCTTGATAGTTCCATTTTCTGGCCAGTTGTTTGGTGTTCGGTAGCATTCAACTACTAGAGGAGCCTCACTAGGGATCCTTGAGTACTGCATTATTCTTTCAACTGATATCATTTTGTTTTCTGTGTTGCAGATGTTCCAAGTTATAGATGCCAGCTGTGAGTTGAGGTTCAATGCATAAGTCACTGCAAGTCCAGCAATGCCTGCATACACAATTATATTAGTTTGAAAATCATTAACACGAGATTGATTACATCTTTTGTAATCATCAAGAGCTTGTGTGCATGTAGAGCTTACTTGGGTTTATGAAACCTTCAGGTAGGCTCACCAGCAGAATCAAAGAAAAGGCAAAGACAAAGTTGGACAGCATGTTTAGTCTGAAACAAAGCCACTCGACTGCAGAGATATTATGGAACCATGGTCTAGAATGATTATCAACAAGACCAAGGTTTTCTTTTCTGAAACGTTCCTTCTGCCCATATGCTCTGATACTTGACGCACCTGTAAGTGATTCTGCAAAATGGTGTAGGATTGGAGCCCTTTGGATTTGTGATAAGCGAGCCAGCTCTCTTGCAGCTGGTATGTAGTACAGCTGCACATTATTCAGATAGTGTATGGGTTCAGCATTTCATGGAATGAATAGTAGAATACCACAAATTAGAGAAATAAAACATGCTATTAATGCTTCCAGGAATTCATGGTGCAAAAATGTAACATTTAACATGATTGTAAATTTGTAAAAGGGAAAAAACAATTATAAAATAAAAATATTTTTCGAGAGCTCTTACTTGACACAAGAAACAGAGCACTGCCACTGGAATGAAGATTGCAAAAACTGGCCATGCAACCTGTGACATAACACCAATGGTCCCCAAAATTTGTATAACTGAAAACACACACCAACCAAGCCTGTTTGCTATTTCCAGATCTAGAACACTTTGATCATTGGAGACCTGTTACGTATCGAGTAAACATTAATTAGTTTAACATTGTGTGTGTATGGAATGGGAGAATTAAATCCGCACTAACCCTGTTCAAGATTCTGCCTGTAGGTGTAGCATCAAAGAAGGACATTGGGGCACGTAGGATGCAGTTGAGCATGTTCTTGAAGAACTTTTCTGTTGTTAGTAGACCAATTAGTGACACAAGCAGGGATCGAGCAAGAACGCACAGTGCACTTCCCACAGATAGTGCTATATAAACCGAGAAAAGAAGGCCTAATCCAACTGTTGGGGTGGTTTCAGACGTTGGAGGAGATGCCCATGCCATCCAATAGTTGCTTGCGACCTGAAATATTTGAAAGAATGACTGTGCTGCTATTGCCAGTGGCACTAAAGCACCACCATGAACTGCTCTCAGGTACGTCCAGTAGACCTTTTTGCCAATGTCTCCTTTTTCTCGTTCTTCATCCTGTGTTAACCTCCCTTTCTGACTGATGTCTTCTGATACATCATGTGCAGATTCTTGCTTTGTTATGGCTTCGAGCTGGTCATCTGTCTCGTATTTTGTATCAAACTCGTCCTCACTATCTGCTGATATTCGGTTATCCAATGGTATCCTGCTGGAACTCTCAGCATTTAAGACAGATTCGAGGGCCTGGCTATGGGCTCCTACCATAGCTTCAAATCCAATGTTCCTTCTAAGGAGCTCCTCAAACTTTCCTTTCTGCACTATCTTTCCATCCTGCATCACCTAGTATTTCGTAATACATGTGGTTAGCTTCCTTAGCAACTTTAACCTGTGGAGATTGGACATGATTTGCTAAACAGAATGTAGTATGGACGCTTACCAATATCAGGTCTGCAGCTGGAAGGAACTCAACTTGATGGGTCACATACAGTATTGTTTTTTCTTTGAGAATTCCCATCACACAATCCTGGAGAATCAAATTATTTTATTTTCTTAGGATATGTACTGGTTGTTTTCACGAAAGTTCAGACAATGAATGAAATAGTACCTAATGGCATTTATTCATTTCTAAATTAAAAGTTATTAACTTGATTGTACAAAATTAAAAAGAAATAGCATGCACCTCCCGGAACTACTAAACACACCTTGAAAAGCTGGCTTCCCGTATGAGCATCAACTGCACTGAAAGGATCATCAAAAAGGTAAATATCTGCTTCTTCATACATTGACCTAGCAATCTGAATTCGCTGTTTCTGTCCGCCACTCATATTAATTCCCCTTTCACCAATTTCAGTCATATCACCGTTTGCAAACAACTCAAGATCTTTAGTTAGTGCGCAAGCTTTTATAATATTTTCATATTTCTCCTTGTCATACGAGTTTCCAAACAGAATGTTGTCCCTGATATTTCCAGACAGGATCCACGCGGTTTGAGGAACATATGCTTTTCTCGCACTGACCCTGACAGTCCCATCTAGCTTTGGCATCTCCCCAAGTATGCATGATAGTAGGCTAGATTTTCCAGAGCCAACCATTCCACAGATAGCCACTTTCATTCCTTTCTTTACTTTTAAGTCTACATCTGTTAGTGTTGGAGAAAATGTCTCAAGTTCCCAACTGAATATTCCATGATCAATCTCCACATCGTAGTTTGTATTGTCCCTTGGTTCTTCTGCTACAGCATCATATTTCAATTCTTCCTCCTGGAGGTATTTTGCCACTCTATCAGCCGAAACTTTTCCTTGTGCAAACACTGAAAGCAAGTCAGGAAGTGCGAATATTGGATCTTGTAGCATCCGAAATGTTGCAAGAGCAGATAAAACAGTTCCAGCAGTTAGTGGAATCCCCATCAGTATGCAGGAGCCAAATGTTATGGAGGATACGAATGCAGGTGACCCCCAAAATATGAATGTTATTAGATCTGTCAGTCTCACAGATCTCCATAGCCAGTTGTACTCCTCTCTTCGCAAAGCTTCTAGCTTTTGAAGGTACTGTATATCCCATGCTTGAAGTTTCAGTATTTTCATGCTTCTAAGAACTTCTGTTGTGGCCTTCATTCTATTGTCTTTGGCAACCATGATTTTTGCTTGCAATCTTTTTTGCAATCTTGTTAGTGGAATATTGCAAGCCATTACTGCCAGTGTCGCTGCTAAACTAGCCCAAGCTCCAACCCCTAAGTTTTGATGCAGAACATAGACAGCTAGAGAGAGCTGAATAGGTAGCATCCAGATGTAGTTAGTGTACCAGATAACATCAGTTATCCTTTGTATATCTACACTCATGTAGTTCATGATCTCTCCACTAGTATGCTTCTGCCTTGAACTGCAAGATAAGCAGAGCCCCTTTTGATAGATATGGGATATCAAAGCAGCTCGCAGCCGCATTCCCAGCTGTTGAGCCCCAAAAATCCATTGCCTTTGTGCTACTGTTTCCACCACTTTGGCGCTTAGAAAAGCAACAGCAAGAATATAACCTCTTTTGAGTCCATAGTGCCTCTCCCCCTCAAGGAATTTCATGAAGTCATTAATCAGTGAGGGTCCAACATAGGATGCACTGGCACTTAACACTGCAAATCCTGCATTGAGCATTGCTTTTTGTCTAATGAATAGAAACATTGCTGTATAGATTGATGAAGTACTTAAACCATGCTTGCTTTCGACATCATCTTTGATCTTTTTAAATGAGTCAGAGAGTAACTTGGCAGAATCTTTGCCATCGATGTCTGGCACATCATTTTGTTCTAGTGGTTTCTTGTATCCGGTAGCAAAAACAGGGTCCATCCAGGAGAATGTGACTAGTTCTAGAAGACTTGCTTTTCCATATGGACATGGCATTTTGGCCTCTGCCTGCTGTCCTACAAATGAACTCAATAGTGGTTCTGTTATGCTGTTATCTGTCAAGGTGATCCCTGTTTTTCCTTTGGCTGAAAGTGCAAGCAGATAAGTGCAAAGAGCAAGCATGAATAGATTGATCCATTCTTCAAACCTGACATATTGATGATGTGACAAAATTGACCTGAGATCAAATACCACCCTGGTAACTGATTGCAAAAAGTTGAATATCCACCATGCCCGAATTATCAATGGAACTTTTGCAGATTTTGTTTTCTGAAAACTGAATACTGCTAGGGACAATATTATCCAGGATAGCACATCAAAACCTTCACTAACAACAAAAGGTGGATACTTGCAATAAGTTATGCTTTCATGTAATTGCGGAAGCAGTGCCCTGAGAACATGAGAGGCTAATATAAGCAGGCAACAAGCTTTGCTTGCTTGATATGAGGTATCCTGTTTTACTTCGCCTCTCATTTGATCCTCATATGGATGCTCATTTTTTTCAGGAGCTGCAGTCTTTAATCTCTGTCTCCATTTAGTTTTCTTGAAGAGAAATTGAGCCAATATGCTTGTGATGAGTATCAATTGTATCAAAGCAAAAAACCTGTCCAGAAGCAAGGTGAATATAACTCCGGCCATTCTTGTAAATATTGTAATATAGTGGAATCTGTAATAATACAATGCAGATTTCGCATCAAAATCCAATCACAGAATATGTTCTTGAATTTCTTTGATGTAATAGTAGAGGTAAGCCCCTACTGATTGTTATTTATTTTGTAGGGTTATGTAGCATGTAGATAGAGAAAAAAATTCTATTAATATATAAACTATAGAAAAAACTCAAAAAAGTTATTTTTTGTAGACCGTCCAATTTTGATCTATTAGAGCTAATTAAAACCTCCAGGTTATTCTTTTTCTTTCACGTGTGTAATGCATACTTATGTTTTACTAGACCACGAGTGGTGAGTGGCAAGGGGTATATAAATCATGAACCTACCTTTAGTTCCATGGTTATTAATGCTTAGTTGTTATGAGTAATCTGATCCTCGATGGCTGGATGGTGAATGCTATAATGCTTAATGCAATTAACCTCATTTGCCCATTCCCCTAATGATCTTTTTGCAGGCATTGCAGGAATGATGGATACAGAGTGATGGCTATGCTGTTTGCTGTGATGACCCAAGGATATTCCTCCCGTGGGGAGAGACGAATCAATCGTATGCATGAACCTATCTCCTGCATTCAGATACAGGGTCGCAGGGATTAAGGCTTACCTGATGAATCACCGAGAAAGCTCCCTTGGAGGAACATCTCTTGCACCGTGTTGGGAATCCTCGGGAGAGCAGGCAAGTGCAGTCCTCTCTCCATTTTGTTAAGAGAGAGGTGAGGTTGAGTGGTGATATTGTACAGGTGGCGATGCATGTCATAAGACTCTTAGTGGCCACGTCGGGAGATTGCACTTCCAACAAATAACGAAATAGCTGATGAGTTGAATATGGTTGCATTGCTTTCCATGGTCATCGTAGCCGTCTGGCGATCTTTATATACGCTTATTTCATAGAGCTTACAATTCAGCGGTCAACAAAAACAAAAACACCGCAACAAAGTGGTCCATAATATATGTCCGAAAGAACCTATAGCTCGGAAAGATGGCAATTCAAAACCGTGGCAAAGTGAACCTTGTTTAACTAGTCTCTAACTACGCACGTGAAAATTGTCCTGTAATATATGTGCAGCATATTAAAGAGAATGATGAGTTCATAACGCCCAGTGCTCACCGTGGCAGCCAAGGCATAGGGTACGTAGCCGTGTAACCAAAATGGCAAGGCAAATCTGTAATGAACTTCCTTCCGGTTTCCTATAAAAAAAATCGATCCGTGCGGCTCAAGTCTAGCTTTTATTATTATATCCCTCCATACTTAAATTGCTGACATCGTTAATTTTTTTTTATGTTTTAGATTGTTGATACCATTTATTTTTTCCGTTATGTTTGATTATGTTTGATTGTTCATCTTATTCAATAATTTTTTTTCAAATATGTAAAATTATAAGTCATGTTTCACTTTCTTTGATAATAAAATGGATTACAATAAATATTTAATAATTCTTATTTATAAAATGAGATAAACAGTCAAACATAACAGAAAAAAGCCTGACTATTAATTTTTTATAAACATTCGAGTATTCACGGTATATGTTTTGCTGCGAAAAGAACTTGGGCCTTCACAATAACGCATGGCTTGAAAGTAAAATTTTGGCCCCCATCTGCCTTCTGCTATGCCCGTTCCTACACACGACGAAGTGGCACAAACCACTAACCAGAAAAGGCCCAACAAAAAGATAATCAGCCTGTCTAATAATCCAAGGACACGTGTCCACATACGGATCATTACAGAAGCAACCTCTATCATGACGAAGGAAACATGCCCACATACAGGCGCAGCTGTGGTCTTGTTCGATCCAATCCTTGTAGTGTTTGCTTGAATGTAGCTACCCTGATCCCGTTCAAAAAATGTAGCTACCTGATCCCGTTCAAAAAGTGTAGCTACCCTGAATACTTCGCTTCCATCAGCCGACCGCGCCGATGGCGTTTGCGTTTCCTTGTCCTGTCATTTTGTTGATCAGCAGACGCTCTCTCTTGGATGCTGCTATTATGCCAGGATCGGAAGAGAAGAATTACTACTATGTCGGGCTCAGTTTTGCCCTGCTGCTGGGTCTTGGAGCTGCAGGGTTTTCATCGCCAGACGGGGAGGACGATGATGACGACGACGACGGCGAGGACCCATCCTCGCCGCGCTTCCTCTTGAGCTCATCACGGCCATTATTAGGACGAATCCTCTGCATCACGTACGACGGCAGGTCCTTCCTCCGCACGTGCGAGACGGTCACCACCAAACCATCCCTCCATGAGTTGTAGCTGTACACGTCCATGCTGAACTCGTCCGCCGTTGCACGGAGGTCAAACTTGGGCTGTGCCGGTGGCTCTTTTGGCTTGGTGGAGAGGCCGACGAAGAAGGAAGACGTGCACTGCAGAGATGGAGATGGAGATGGCTGCTGGACGTCGTATGCGTGCGGGTGCGGATGGCAGAGCAGCTCCCCGCACGTGTCCCTCTCGACCTTGGCCACCAGCTGCCTCAGCCTCGACTCCACCCACCCCTTCCACTCCCGGAGCTCGTCCTCGCCGCCGGCCACCGTCGCGTCCACCTGGAGGTAGCTCTTGTGCGCCCTGAAGAAATCGAAGGGCTTGAACAGCTTCGCCCACCCGGTTCCACCACCACCGGCAGCGGCGATCTCCTGGCACGCCGCGTGCCCGGCCTCGATCTGCTCCCTGATGATCCGCAACGTGGCCTGCGACACGTTGTACGTGGAGTTCATGCACGGGTACGCCGGCGTGACGACAGCCATGAGGTGGGCCCGGTCGCGCGGGTTGGTCCGCGGGTCCCACACGGGCAGCTCGTCGCCGTGCTCGATGTCGCGCAGCATCACCGGGGACGACGCGCCCGTGCCCCATTTCCACTGGCTGAACACCCGGAAGAAGCGGGCCACCAGCATGCTTGGCGCGGCGTTGGGGTAGAGCTGGCACACGCGGGCCACCATGACGGCCCACGAGACGCCGCCCAGGAAGCCCGCCACGTTGGAGTAGACGCCGCGGGCCTTGGCCCAGTGCTTCACGGCCCGCAGCGTCGCGTTGAACGCCGCGGCGTCGGGCACCAGCCGCACGATCTCGTCCGCCACGCGCACGCCGCCGAGGCTGCGCGCCGTGGCGCAGTCCGCGCCGCGGAGCACGGACCGGTCGCTCAGGTCCAGGTCCCTGGGCACCACCACCGCCGCCACGCTGGCGTAGACCAGGTCCACCTGCACGCCGCGGAACCGCATCTTGAGCACGGGCACGTATGCGCCGGGGACGGGCTGCAGCTGCGTCACCGCCGCCGTCGACGCCAGCGCGGCGCCCAGCGCGCCGAAGAAGTCGGCATGGCGGTCCGCGAAGGAGGGCCCACCACCAGGGCGTCGATGTCGGAGCCGCGCCCGTGGACGCCCAGGCGGTAGGACCCGAAGGGGAGGACAAGGGCGGTGGCCTCGGCCACCATGTCGTCCGGGTAACCGTGCTGGAGGGTCAGCTCTTTGGCCCACCGGTCCACGATGTCCCGGAGCTCGCGCAGGACCTCCTCGCGGAGCGCAGACTCCTCGGGTGTCTCGTACTGCCCCGCCTCGCGCAGGAGCTTCTCCAGCTCCGCCGTGCTCTCCAGGTCGCCGGCCGTCGGGCCGATCAGAGAAATGGGCTCGCCGAACATCTTCTGCTTCTTTGGATGGACTGCTTCTTTGGATCGTCAAGCAATCAATTCCCCGGAGACAAGGTTTGCGGTTCGTTCCCTTTATTTCCACTCCCTCCGAGAGAGAAGTACCGATCCGAGTGCGCTCGAATTTGAATTCTAGTCGGAGTCGACGGTTTCCATGGGGGTTTAGCCCGACAAAGTCGGATTCCGCTACTTTCTGGTAAACAATGCGAATGTCGAAATTTGACAAACAACCCCTGCACGCTTTTTCTTCACACAATGTGCAAGATGGCAAACAACCCCTACACGCGCCTTTTCTTGACAGAATTTATAGTTTGTTTACAAAATTTACATTCTGTGCAAACGTATATTGCCACTGCTTAACAATTACATAACTCTACAAAACCAGCGCTTAGCTGTTACTCCGTCCGTAGGGCAGAAACATTGGCTATGCTTACTATATACATTCTAGAGCTAATGTACAACACATTTACAGCTTTTCCCTCAAAAAACTTACAAAACTTCAGATACTGCACGACCTACAGCACATTCAAACGAGAACTTTTATGTTCTCCAAAGGAATGCGCGTCCTTATTTGTCAGATCCAATAGACCGCCGGTCTCAGATACCTTCTCAACAAGAAGCCTCAGCAACGGGATTGTTGAAAGTGTTCTACAGGATCCAACCATGATGAGCTTTTTCTGCAACATAATCACCAAAACAGGGTTCAAATATTGCAGTAATTCTGGAATCCTACAAATGTCATAAAGGTAGTTGAAGGTACATGCATCGGTGCTGAGACACACATCTTATGGCTTCTCCATTAAAAGTGACACATATTTTAACCGTATTATGCAGGTTTTCTCCATTATAAACTCAATGCAAAATCATGTCTAGTTGCTAATGTTGACAATCACAAAAGTTCACAATGCTTCTGAAAGAAAATAATTTTGGAGAATAATCGAAATTAAAAAAATACGTTCGTTGCAAGTTTACCTTTGCACGTGTCAAAAGAACATTGATCCTGTGCCAATCACCAAGCAAAGAGCCACTAGCCTTTGGGTTCACGCTAGAGCGCACGAAAGATACTATGATGCATTCCTTATCTCTACCCTGAAAGAAATCAATTGCTTCAACATTAGGAGGCCACCATACCATTCTGTTAGAGAATATCAAGTACAACAAAATCAAATATACAAGTTTGGCATAAGTTAAGGAGTCAGAATCATTATCGACCTGGTATTTGTCGATTGTATGAACCTCGACCAAATCGTCTGTGCATTGCTGAATAAGATTCACTTGGGCATTGTATGGGGTTATGATACCAATATCGTCTTGGCGTACACCTCTCCTTATTAGTTCTCTGGTGATCTGTGGAAAAGGATCAACTTTTCAGGAGTGCACCAAGTAAAAAACAAAGCACATTTCAGTATTCAATACAGCTACATGAACATTTTCTACAAAGGGCTACATGAAAAGAACTCTGCACCAACGCATGAAATTCATCCAAGTTTCCACAGACAAGCGCAATGTTCTATCAGACATGGCTCACCAGACATCTCAGGTGGCTCGTTAGATAGGAGTCAGGTTCAAGGGGTACAGGAAAAAACTTGAAAAATTAAAAGATGGAGAACTCAGAATACTTATTTGGAGAGTTTATGGACCTAGGTGATACTGTAGGAAAGGTTTAGAAATCCCTGGTGTATTTTACTTGATAAAATTACATGACACAGCAGGTGCAGGAGCCAAAGAGCAGCAGTACGTTAGCATATGAATAATAGAGGCATGAATTTCAGTCCATATCACCACATAATATAGATCAGTACATACCCACGAAATAATGTGTGCTTCTGTAGGATTGTTCACTGTTCTGTGTTCCTTGGCCTCATGTGCTGGAATTTGATCTGCAAAATTCGGTCATACAGTTAGCTTTGGAGCAGAGAAAAATTCAGAATATCGTAGCTATTTGGCTAATCAAAGACCTGTGTTGGCAAAGATAACTGCCCGATGGGGGTTCAATATCTGCAATCAAAAGAAATTGGACACACTGTTAGGAGGTGGCTGGATCTAGCTGGGCAACAGAGCATTTATAAGTTGAGAAGGCAGGGAAATTAAGGGTAAGGAAGCTAGGTCTACCTCTTTCAACTTCAAGTGCACTGATTCTCTTCCAGAGAACTTGAGTCTTGCATTTGCAATTTCTAACGAACCACAGGACAATCTATTGCCATAAATCAATGAATTTGAGAGCTCCATGATACCAGATGACATACGATACTGCAAGAAGGCAGCTAAAGATAGTGAGTTTCACAGGTACAAGGATCTTTCAACTCAGTAGAAAATCAGTGTATTGTTTGAGATGGTAATAGAAGAAAATGTGTTAAGAAAGACCTGGCACCGCAATGCTGAGATTGCCTGAGGATGTGCTTCTGACAACCTCCAGAATAAGCTAATGCCCATCCCATTCTCACGAGCTTCAGAGCTCTATTATCATTTTACAGAATACTCAACACAAAGGAAGAATGGCACAAAAAAGAATATGAGCATGAGCACACAATTAAAGTAATAGATACCTGAACAAGTGGAGGTAGCTGGTAATGGTCTCCAACTAAAACAAATTTTGTTGCAAGCATCAAAGGTCCCAGTGACACCTACCGAATAAGCAAACGTCAAATTATTTATACAGAACTTTCTGACTCAGCACTTCAGCAATTTACAATACTAAAAATTTTGAATATACTCCCTCTGTCCCAAAATAGAAAATACTAGTCATCCTGGCTTGGTACCAGATTCATTGAACATTCTATGAATCTAGACACCAAAAAACATCTCTAAGATGACATAAATTGGGACGGAGAAGTAGTTTTTAAGTTGACTGAGCATAACTACTTATTTTTCCAGAATATACTTTTAATTCAAAATTACCGACATTTCCTGTTTGTGCATACCGGTAATGTAATTTGCCCAGCCTCATCCATGATACATGTGTCAAACTTCTTATGTGCTAGCAAGGGATGATATATTCCCAAACATGTAACTCCAACAACTTGCACTTGCTCCATCCTTGCTTTAATGGCATCCACTGATTGCATCTCTGTTGCTGTTACACAACAAACAGTCACAAACATGCTTTCTTGATGAACTGCACATATATAGATAAAGAATAAATTCTGACTTGACAAGCAGTGGGACTTGACATCAGGATGCACAGCTTCCTGCCTTCCAATCCGAATAAAATCTATACCCTGCAAGATCGAGACATTAATCAGAATATGAGAATAGCATTCTCATCTTGAAGTTCACTTCAGCAGCATATTCAAGTTAGGACAGCAGGAACATGTTGATCATTGGAGTGCAGTCAACCAAATTGAAAAGTAAATGAATGGTGATGGAAAGTCAAATTAAAGATTCCTTGAATCCGGTTAACATTTAGAGCAAATGAGAAAGTTACAGAGAAAATTAAAACATTAAGGGAAGAACTTTAACCTCAGACTTCAACTTCATGAGTAGAGTATCTATAGCTGAATTAGTATAAGAAGTTAGCAAGATAGATTCTCCTCTTATTAATAATGACTTCACCGCATGCACCATTGTATATGTTTTGCCTGTTCCAGGCATTCCTAGAATCAGAGCATAATCTTTTGCTCCTAAAATCTGAAAGCAAAATATGCATCAGTTTTAAGTCTACACACCAATATCAAGATTCTTCAAAGAGATTGAAAATAAAAAGAATAAATATTTACTTTATGCAGTGACCGCTGTTGGTCATTGTTCAAATTTGGTAGTGAGCGTATGTATGATAGTGCAGGATCTTGGCTAAGCAACCCTCCGCTATCAAACCTGGGAGCCTATAGATACCCAAATGAGAAAATTCCAGAAAATAAAGAGGGCTTAAACACGTGCTATAACAGGAATATGGCAGTGTGTGACCAGACCTCAAGATCAACAATCAACTTCCTTAAGTGAGAATTCCGAGGACTCTGAGCAAAGAGTTGAACAAGGTTGAGTCTGGCAATAGTTCAAATATGGACTTCTGTTAGAAAGATTAAACTTTCATAAATCACCAAACATAAGTCTTGAAGAAATAAAGGTCAACCTCATTATAGCAAATGAAGAGCTAGATTCATCCTTATTTATTCGCCAAATTTCACGTATAAGATCTTCTTGTTCTGACAAAGAATTACTATCAGGAAGTCTCAGGCGGCGTGGCAGAGAGACCTACGAAAATTCCATTTGAAATGTTTAATTTCAATCCAACACAATTAAGGGATATATAAGCTGAAGATCTGTTACAGCCAAGAAATACCGTTATATGAGAGGAGCTGATGTCCCTAACAGATCCGTTTGCAACAGTTATTCGTTGAGTGCTAAGGACCTAAACCAGCAGAAGAGATGATAGAATTAATTACAAGATCAGATAAAAGAAACAAAGCTCATGAGTAAATATAATTTACACCCTCCCCTTCTCTTTAACAGAATCTGTACTAGTGAAAACAGGAGGTAGTATGTCATAAGTAGAAAACTTACCACAGAATCACCACACTTGAGGCTGAAATCTAGGCTCTCTAACTGAGCCGCCGACTGATCAGCTGTTTCTGGCTGAATCTTTTGCCTCACAAAATTATATATGTATCTTTTGCTTTTTCCTGAAAAATCTATCGAATATCCATTTTTCATATCAAGAAAGAAATATGATGCACCAGAATTCCTGCTCCCAGAGTTTGGAAAATGAGGCTGGAAAAGGTCCTTCTTTTTCACCTGAAATTTTCATAAACCAAGATTAAGAAAGTAAAGCTCACAATTCACAGCACTGATGATAAACAAAATATACCTGAGAAGCTCGAGATTCAAGATCAATCAGCCTGTCCCAATTTTTAAGAAAGTCAAGATGTGTGACTGTCAAGTGATTGACAAGGTTGTCAAATAGGTCACCGAGCCCACTAGTCACAGCATTGCCCCCATGCGCCTGTACCAACAAACTAAATATCAAGCATAACAGGAGCACGTGATGTTTACGTGATCAGATATATGGTTTCTCCTCAAGGAGAAACTACTAAGAGCACCATGAAAAAAAACTGTATCGTAGCACCCAAAAAGACAAACCTTGTGATATATGGTGCATGAAATCAGGTGTCGGCATCCATTACATGTTGATGGGCTCTGAAAAAGGAATAGGAATTCAGTTGATTTCTCACAAGTGAAATATTTACGTACAAGTTTCAAGTTCCACCTGTAACATGGGGGAAAACTCTGTGAAGTTGATGCCTTCAATATCTCAGTGGCAAGCTCGTTGCGCCGCATTATTAGCCCAACGAGGTCGGACCTCTTTGGTTTAATGCCCTTATGAAAGTAAGGAAAAATGTGTAAGAGTACTACAACAGCATGTACATAGAGTATTATACTATGATCTTCAAAGATTACCAATGTCTGGTCGGTGTGAAGATAATACAGAAGACCCGAGTCAATATCCTTAGTCAAGTATCTGAAATAATCAGTTGTAGAGATTAATGCAAGGTTGCAGATAAACCTAAGATCACAGGTAACTCGATGAAAATTTACGGACCTCTCTGTCATCAGAAGTGTGTACAATATCACCTGGGCAGAGTGTTCCATAGCTGTCTGCAGATACATAAATAAAACATTGAAAATTCAAAACCAACTGGAGATTATAGTGAATGGAGTGAGTCTAAGTGTGTGCGTGCGTAAATAGTACACACAATGAAACAGAAAAAAATTCTTGAGATTTGGTTAGGTAGATGAAAAATTGGCCAACATAGAAAAAAAACATGCAAAGAATAGGAGTAAATTTGTATTCAGGATCATGCATTTACCTGACCACTAGTTCCTTTACCAGTTTTGAGCTCTAGTGGCATTATTCTATCATATGAACCACCGTCGCATGAATCTACCCTAGATCTAACAGAAGCATCGATGATGCCTTTCAAACCATATCTTGGAGCCCATGCCATCTCCTCAATATCCATCACCTAAGGAACACAAGAATCTCATCTTAATAAAACTGTGAAGTATTAAGACAATATCTATGATATGGCATGAGATGTTGCCAAAAAAATAAACAATAGGGATACTGCAATTTTTTATGATTAGGACTATAAGGAAAACAGAAACAAATTGCCACAAAAGGAATATATTTCTTTTCTGGGCAGGCACCAGAAAGGGACAAGCGACCGGTTCATGTATTTCAAGCACAATATCATCCTTACCTCAGTCACTCCAACAGTCTTCCTCCCTTCAGTACGTCCGTAATCAACATTGGAGCATTTTGGACCCTAAAAGCAGTGTATCATTAGCAAACTAGTATATGGTCATAATGTTATGTGACAAAATGCACATGTTTCAAAAGCAGAAGATAAACGTGATGGCTTCAAAGCAGATGTTTCACCAACAAAAACTACATGTAGGGCGTGAAGATTAAATCCTTCTCTTAAAAACTGTTGACAGTAGTTGTATGGCACATATATTAACTATAAATAATGCAACAGACAAGCTTTATCAGTATTGCTTGTCTTTAATTTCGAGAAAACTGTAGAAGAATAGTTTATAATGGGAATTGCTTGTCAACAAAACTAAGCAAAAGCATTTGAAACTATTTTATGGCTCTATACAGTTTAGAGATCCTAGCAGCTATTACAGAATAGGTAGAAATTATTACTGATTTCAAATCCGAAAAAAGGCAAGGTTCTCTACCTTCAAAAAGCACTCAAACCAATTTAATATTTTGGGGATTGCTTCAATAAGCGTGGAGTATGTATTTCTTTCACTTGCTGCATAAGAGAAAACTAACAGTAAGCAAGCTGGTGTACCAAAAGGAAATAACAGCAAGAAAGCTAATGGATTACTCATATCAAACGAGATCACCAAAAAATGTAGTGTGCCCATAAATCAAAGTTGACATTTTGTCCTGATTCTTACCTCCACATGCATATAAAGTCTCAATGTTTTTCAAAAGGACTTCTTTGGCTTGTTGTTCCAAGAAATGCCGTGAAGGAGCATCCTCAAGTAGCCCAGCCTGAGGCACAAGCAAAATAATCGTCAAGCAAAACTTCTTTGGCTTGTTCTAAGATTGTCATGAACAGTAATGCAAGTTAGCATAGTTTGCAGAGAACCTGAAAGACTTGATGAAGCATAGTACCAATCAAGGCGCTGGCTGCATATTCATTACTTTTTAGTCTGTCATCAAGTACAGATCTTCTTGGACAGTGGAAGCTAGAAGCAACCTAAAATAAAATATAATAATTAGACTTTAGGAAAAACCTGAACATATACTTCCGTTCTAGAAATCTTTTAGAATTTACAATTGATATTTTGTAGTAGTAAGTTGGCTTGTCATCTGGATTAATACACTTGTTGGAACAAGGAACAAAATTTTATCAGAACATCTAGTATAGTACTAACCCGTGTTCCAGAAATAAGCAATTCTGGATGGACAACAACAAGATTACTGTCATGGTCAACAATGCATTTTCCTTTGTCATTGAATTCTCCGATGACACTCACAGTGTCTCCAGGCCCAACGATGCTATGAAACCTGCAATAGTATGAACAGAAATTCAACAGTACTAATGGTGGTGCAGCATGTGTTTCTTTAGAAAACACAGCCTAAGAATCTTGTTCAGGAAGTGATGGTGGTGTGCAGTTACAGTGGCCGGCAAAGATTTAAGTAAGATATTAAAAAAAATGACTGGTCTTCAATTGACCAGGAGAAAATGGGGGTGGGATTAGGTTGCTATTTATGGGGGTGAGTATTGTGTACTGACCATTCATCGCACAAATGCACTGAACATTCTTGCCCAGAGTGTTCATTCAGAAGACGCAGAACCTGTCATAACAAACAGTGACTTGGCAAGATAACAAGAGCCTATCGTATTTATGTCATAGTAAAGGTAAAAAAAGCCACACCTTAGCAGGGTAGCGCTCAGATGATGAATCATCAACTTTGTGTTTTTCTGACACCTGAAAGGACACAAAACTCTTGTTTAATCACTAGGAGAGCCTTTTGACCAACTTAAAACTAACAGGAGAAAGTTACAAGGCAAACCTCTAAGACAAGAAAACTATCAAAGGATGGGGCATCAATAGATTTCTTGGATGGTATGATCGGGTCACCGTCAAGAACAGGAGTATAATTAATGTTGGTATCATGCCCACTTATGTCCTGCCCTCCTTTATTCGCAGGATCATTAGGCAATTCTTCTTCCATAATCGCATCCTCAACTTGGTCTAGAAGATCAAGTAGTGCCTGGTAACAGAACATTGCAAAAGGCATTATATTTCACAGCCCATCACATTTTTCACAACTTCTTCTGAAACAGCTAGCCCTCTGGTAGTAGCTTTAGCTTAAAGAACCTGTCTAATTCACCTTTTTGTGCTCCCCTGCTCCCAACTGTTCGGGTCCACTCTTAGAAATGACACCATCATTCAACCGCTGCAAATTAATAAAAAGGATCACCCCATTGGAATAGCTGGGGGTTACAATTCACTGACAATATGGACAATGATAACCACACAATGAACATACCTCACTGCAGCCATAGGAAAGCGATGGTGGAGTCCGAAATGGGCTCTGACTGTCCTCCATACTATCACAGCCAACTGGACCAGGTCCATTCACGCTGGAATTACGCCCTGTGGAAGAACATCTTGACAGGCCCAACGGAGATGAATGCCATTTCTTCATAGCCTCAAGAGAGGAATTTTTCTACCATGAAGTTAAAAAAGAAAAGAAGCTGAAATCAGAAACCCACAAAGATTGACAATTTCATCTACCACCCCACTAGTTCGCACACCAGCTCAACACGTGCCATCACTGGTGGAGCGCATGTAAGAATGTGCGCAACGGAACTGCAGTAGTAGTGTACCTCTTCCTTATTTGAGCACGGCTGAAGCATCATTCCCGGAAAATGCCTCGACTTCATGGTGCGCAGGCGATCGTTCACGGGCGAGATCTTCCAAGTCACCACCTCTGCGCCCCCATCGTCCTGGCTCTGCTTAATCAACTGAACCGCACAGAGAAGTCACCGCCAGTACAAGCATATGAGACCGTCTGAACCACAGTTAGAGCAGTGACCGATCCGGACCATATGCAGAGCGACGAGGAATCACTCACCATTCCGGGAGAAAACCTGACTCGCTTTGGCGCCAGCGTCTTGGTGACCTCCGGCGAGACCTCCGACGGCTCCTCCTCGGCTGGCGGCGGAAGCGGAGGGAGGGAGGGGGAGGCGGCGCCGGGTCTGGCTTCTGGCGCTTGGCGGTCTGGGAGGCCTGGGTCTGGCGCTCGAAGAAGTGGAGGATGCCGAACTTGGCGGGCTGCGACGGCTGCGAGGCCGGCGGCTTCTTGGATGCGGCGGCGGCGGCTCGCTTCTTCGGCGGCATGGGAGACTAGAGATTAGGGTTGGCCCTTGGGGATTTGTGGTGAGTGCGACGCGGGCGGAAGGCGACCTTGGGAAAGCGGCCGCCACCGCGGCGAAATGGGGAGATCGGGTTGGGAAGGGAAGGGGAATGGACAACGGAGTGGGGAGCGGCGGGGTGCTGGAAACTGGGAAGCGGGCAGTGGTGGGAGGAAATTGGAGTTCCCGCGCGGAGCGACATTGGCGGTACGGAGTGGACCTCGGCACCTGGCGCTGGCGGCATCGTTGGCCCGGTAAAGCTCGAAATGGGCAAAACGCGTCCATCTGTTCGATTCGGCCTCGTTAGCTCACAAATATAACATTGGGCTTACATCAAGCATCACGCCTTTGTTCTTTTGTCAAGGCCCATCAACATCGTTTCAAAAAACAAGCCCATCAATATGGTACCAAAAAAGGTTTTTTTTCAAACACACGCAAATACTCTTTTTTTCGTAGTGAAACATACGCAAATACTCATATCATGCACGAGTACTCACTACCTTTTCATTAATTAAGGTAGAGTAAGAAGTTCAGTTACAACAATTAATTATAGTTTTATTGCGAAAAAATAATTATCAGATATTACATTTGATTGAAGATTCTCTTGGCAATTGTACTACATGAAAAGAAAAATGAACAATGTTAGGAAAAGAAAGAAGGCACGATTTGATTTGACGTAGCTTGTTAATTGATGTATTGACATAATTCTCTTTTCCAAAATATTGTTACTAGATAAAAAAATCATGCATAAAAAAGTGCACAGTTTGGAACGATATAGACATATAGTGTTAACCCAGTTTGAAATTATAATACATGCAAGGATGCAAAATATATGTTCTCGGGAAAAAGGAAAAAGATGGGGCCGCTACAATGTTTTGTTTACAGGATGATGAGATGCAACCAATTTTTGACAGCTTGGCCAACACTGTTTCATTGTAAAGCATGCTTGCTTGGAGGCGGAAGATTTGGCTTGCTTACCGGGTTTTAAGACTACGCTTCAAGTGACTGCTTCGCGGCGGTGAAGAAGCTCAACGAGGGGAGCTATATACGGTACAAAATTTATCAGTGGTGAATATTAGAAGGGAGCAAATAAAACTGTGCTCGAGTTAGCGCAATTTAGTTCCAGTGTATTAGAATTTAGTCGTGATGATGAGTCTTGGTGTGTTCCTCACCTCTAAAATTTAGCACTGTCACATCAAAGAGAATCTTATTATTTATAAATATTTTGATCAATTTAATAATAAAACCCTATTGACAGATTAGTGCTAATTTTCGAGATGAATCTAATGAGCTTAATTAATCTATATTTTGCTAAAGTGATGCTACAGTAACCGTCTTCTAATCATGACTTAATTAACCTCATTAGATTCGTCTCGTAAATTAGTCTAGGGCCTGTAATTTATTTTATAATTAAACTTTATTTAATATTCTTAAATAATAAGATTCCTTTTGATATGACAGATATAAAATTTACACTCAGGAAACGAACAACACTTAGTCTGTGATGATGAGCTCCTTTATCGAAATAAAAAGAGAGATGGTGGTAGTCATGTCTGAAACATAGCTCTGCAGACAAGGTAGTTGGATAGAGCGCAGCGCGACATTTTTCTACGGCAACCTCGGCGGACGAGCCCATCCTTCGTGGATGGAATTGGAGCCTAGACGACCGTGAGCTGTTGGTCGCTTGCCGCCCTGTCCAAGGCTTGGCATGTCTGTACGCCTGTGTTGCTTACCGAGCAAACCAAGATTGCGTTGCTTGTTTGCAGATACCGATTACGGCAGCGCCAAACCAGTTGCCTCGGCGTTGCAGTAGAATCAACAATGGACTTCAGAGTTCAAATTCCTGTCGGATTCCCCTCCGCATCTCTCGGTGGTTGGAACGATCCGTAACTGCTGCAAAGATGATGATACGGGCCGATTGTCCAGTGACGGATGAGTCAGGTAATCCCATCTTGGAAAGGTTGAACTAATCCCTGCTACTGCTAGTAGTACTCAACTCGAACCATTTGCATTGCTCCACCACGTCTTTTTCTTCAAATAATTAGGCGCGCTTGAGTGACTTTCGGCTCGCGCGCAGCTAATTAGCTCGCCTGTGACCTGCTTCCTTCCTTGCGTGTGTGACGGTGCTGGTGCACACGCCGCGCAGCGAGCTTGACAGTTTCTGGAACCGGCCGGAGGGCACGTGAAGAGGCCCGCGCGGCGCAGCTTTGGTCGCCATTCGTTTTCACCGGGTTAATGGCGTGGCAGAGGCAGGAAGGTCCCGTCGCGGGTGGTCAACGTGGCTTCCGCTAGCGACATGGCGGTGGCGAGCACGAGGACGTTGGAAGACGGACGCGCCGAGCCTTCACAGTTCACAGGGCCCATGGGGGCTTTGGCCTCGTCGTCCTTGCGTGCTTGATCACGGTTATTACTCCGACGTCCTATGTTCTAGATAGAGTGGTTGAGCTAAATTAACGCCAAAAATGTCACGCTTTCCCGCGCAAGGCGTGCGGCTCTTGGCGAGGGAGTGTCTGCACGCGTGCCCTGCCGCCATCGGGACAAACCCCGTCTCGTTTAGTGAAAGCACCGGGGCTTGAGCTCGTTTATTACTGAAACGAAACCAGCTCGTGCAGCAGTACTGATGAAGCAACACGCCCTTTTCCCTTCTCCAACCTTATTTAAATCCTCGTGCCCTCGACGAATCGAAATTTCCAATCCTGCAGAGGACTGAGGCAGAGCTGAGAGGCACCACCAGGACCAGGAGCCAGCGAGCAGCGACCACGCTAACAACCTGCGTACCCGACGATAAAACGAGAAGACACAGAGCGAGCCTAGCCGGCCTCTCCTCCTCCCGCTGCCGTATCCACCACAGCAGATCAGGAATTCAGGACAGGCAATGGAAGCGGCGAGGAGAGCGCCATGAGGTGCGCGAGGCACCCGTACGAGGACGGCGTCGGCGTCTGCGCGCCGTGCCTCCGCGACCGCCTGCTCGCGCTCGCCGCCGAGCAGAACAGGGCGTCCTCGCTGCCGCCTCTCCCGCCGCCGCAGCCGGAGCCGGACCTCGTGTTCCCGCGCTCGGTGTCGCCGTACGTGTGCCGCCGCAAGTCCGACGCCTCGGCGCCGCGGGCGGGGCGCCCGCCGGGCCTCCTCTTCTTCCGGACGCCGCAGGTGGGGCCCGCGTGCGCCGGGTTCGTCGAAGGAGACATCGGGTTCCGGAGGCGGCGCAGCGGCAGGTTCCCCGTCCTCTCCGCGCTCTTCGGCAGCAGATCGGAGGGGACGGACAAGGGCAAAGCCGCCGAGGCACCACCGCTCTTGGCTCGCCGGGATACTACCGCGCGGCCGCGGGAAGAAGAAGGAGGCAGAGGCCGCCCGGCCGCCGTCCCCGCCGCGGTGCTCGTGCAGCGCGATCAGCGACCGCGGGTTGTCGCCGGTGCGGTACGTTGGCGAGGAGAGCGCCTTCCCGCCGGAGTCGCCGTGGCTGCCCTCGCCGTCCCCGCTGCGGAAGAGCCCCTGCCGTCGCCTCCTGTCAAGCGCCGGCGCCGGCGTCTCGGGGTTCGCGGTGTGCATCAGCCCGCTCGTGCGGCCCAGCCCGGGCCGGCACCACCGCGGCGGCCCGGCGCCGGACGCCGCGTTCTCCAGCGAGCTTCCTCGCCCGTCGCCGCTCCACGGGCTCGCCCCCGGCACCTCGCTCCCCCACTGCCGCTCCTGGAAGCTCGCCGACGGCGGTCGCTTCCGGTGAACCCATCAGCTCCCTGCATTTGACCATCCTCCTAGCTCCATTTTTCCCCCCACCCCACCCCAACAATTACGCTGCCACGTTTCGGGGTTTTACTCTTACTCTCTTTGACTTTTCTTATCTTACGTGGAAAAGCTGGAGAAAAAAGCATTTCATGCCTCGCAAGCTGTTCCACTGACATGTGGGCACCTAGGGTGCTGTTTGTCAGTTGAACATGTTGCAACGCTGTAAAGAAAACCCTCCCCGTCCCCAATCAATGTTTATGTATAGATCACTACTAGCAGTAGCTGCTTATTTTTGTGCCAAGTAGATTTTTAATTGCCTTTGAGATTCTCCGATCAACAGGAATCAGTGGCGTGTGGCTGGTAGGATGGGATAGGCGTCATGTGAGTGGAATTTAATGCCGGAATTATGAAATGGGAGATCTGAGCTCCTGCACTGCAGTTGTGTAGTACAGTTTTGATTCCGTGGAATGCGACATTATTAATTTATGAACTTCAGTTGGTTAACCTAGATGCACAGCCCAAAGGAGCGGTACTATCTGCTTTCATTAGCAACTGTAGTAGAGTATACTTCCCTTACCAAAAAAAAAACAGTAGAGGACTTATAGTACATATAATTCAAATGCTTCAAATCTTGCTGGTGCAATTTAGAATCGGGTTGAAGTAGTCTTTGACCAAAACCCGAAACTATTTGTTACAGTAATGTACAAGGTTGTTTAACCTGTACATCTGGCCTCTGAATAATCCACACGAAACACATCATTCCATATGGTCAGACGTTCGAGACCTCCTCCCTGTGCCTTGTTCGTTTGTTGGTGGTGGACCAAAACGAATGCTTCCACCTTCGTCGGTTCGTCCCAAGCAGGCAAGAGCCCAGATCTTGGATCCTTCTTCCATCATTCTGTTTGCGTGAAAACGTTGCTTCGGCCAGACGCAGCGGACAGATGAACAGCCTGCGTCTCGATGCTCCTTTTCTGTCCTCTCGCTGTATTCATTGTTTTTCCCTGTCTAGTTTGGAGATGGTGTATTGGGCAATTGGCAGTACAAAAGTACAATAAATTTGTCTATACAGGTAACTTTGTAGCTCCCCGAGTTTCTTGACAACATGGACATCAATGGCAATGGTACTCCTACGGTAAGTAGTAGTTGCGTTACACTTCTCCATCTTCATGCGAAGCCTCTCTAGCTTGTACTAGCAACTTGCCTATACATTATTACCTGCACTACATAGAACTGCAGTGTAGGAGATGTCCAATGCATGGTTTAAAAATCCGTAAACCACTCGAATTTTTACCGGGCATGCTCGTTTTTTAGCGAAAACCGGCCGTCCAATAAAATTGGACCAGAGCGGTTTCACTGGTTATAGTAAAAAAACCATGGTGCAATGTCGACTTGGTTCATCCAGGGTCAAACGGAATCAACAATGAATCTTATACTACCGTATTTCTGTTATCCCCAGCTCGCAATAATGTCTCATAATAAACCACAGGTGCTACATTAGCTTCGTCGCTGACATCTGAAATAATGCTTCGACAGAACGTGGCACGGCGGCCGGCAGGGTCGTTGCGCGCTTCACCGCGGAGAGTTTAAAGACGCATAATGACAGGTCAGAAGAAATTTGTTTTCGCGGGTGCCCGAAAAGCTCTGCGCCTTTCCGGTTTTCTGCGCTCGTGGGCTGCAATGCTTGTGATCTCGTGAATCGCTGTGAGGTGGTAGTGTCGCGCATATGCACCGAGCCTGCATTACCATCCCTTTTTATGAAAGAGCAGCCTGCATTATCATCCATGCGTATCCCAGTGCCTTTTGGATTTGTGTGATTGGGTGAGAAAGTTGGTTTCTTTTCTGTGGAAAATATACCTTTTTAATACTGTATTGATGGCGTTGTTGGATTTGCTGTGCACGATTCACATGTCCATGTCGAATCATGGCCAAGCATTATTGGTGACGAACCATCTATTTCGACAATTGATTAGGTCTACAAATGCCATGCCGGCTATTATTGAAATGAGCCATCACAGGGGGAAATTGCAGTTGCTATTTTTCTAACAGAAAAAAACCTTATGAGAAAACAGTCTTCGATCTTCCAACTTTGGGGACACTTCCAAATTTGGAGGCGTAGCTAGTTTTCAACTGGTTTAAAAATTTCGGGATTCATCAGCAGTACACGCCCGTCTCAGTACCAAGCACGGTGAGAAGCACACTGTTACGTATACGTACGCAGCGCATAGTACAGTACTCTGCGTATACGGAGTACTATCTCGAGTGGACAAAGAGTAACACGCCGAAACAAATGCGTTGCGTGTCTGCTTCGTGACGTCGTTTTCCGTGGCCTCCCTTATGTGGTCAAACCCTCATTAGGTGAGGAACAGTAACTAGGTACGCGAGCTGCGCTATATGCTGTCCTTGCGCCTCATGCAGCTCATTATTTGTTTGGCATAAAAAGTCACCGCATATTGTTGGTGGAAGAAGTCGAAAAAAATATTATTCCTCACCACCACTACAAAATATGTACTTGAAATTTGGACCGTAAATCATACGACGGTAGCAAAAAAGTTGTGCGGCCTGCGAGGAAGACGGTGACAGGACCAACCCCCGCAGCGCACCCCCCCCTCCCAACTGCCGACACGAGAGGTGAGCTCCGCTGCTCCGGCCTCTTCCCTCACCGGATCCGGTGCCACCGTGCCCGGATATAGAGGAGGGAGCCCCCTCCCCGACGGGCGGCCCCTCGGGCCTTGCCGACGGCGTCCACGACCCACCAGCACGCGGTTGTGGGCTATGGCCCCTCCCTCTCCGGATCCCGTGCCGGCGTGCCCCGATCTACACGGGGAGCCCGCGCCCCGCCCACCATAACCTGTCACTCGCCCCTGCCCTCACATCACGGCGATGCCCCCCCCCACCCCACGACGGCGGCACTCGCTGTCCACCGGAGTGGTCTTTAACCTATGCGGCGGTGAGGCTCACACGGTCGGTGCACGTGGCCGTCAAGGCCTCAACGGCGGTTGGCGGCGCACGCCGTTGGGCACGAGCTGGAACTCGGTTACCTGCGTGCGTACGTCCACATGTGTGCGGTAGCTTGGCCCGCAATCGGCAGTGGTGACACTCGTCGTCAACCAGGGGTTGGGGCTTAGTCGTCCGCATCATGTGCACAACAGTTTGGTTTGCATTCGGCGCAATGTCGGCCACTCCGGTTGGTTGTTTGCATTGCTTTTCGGTTTGTGTGATGGAAGATCTAAGCTAACGCTCCGTCCGACGTTTTGCTCGGACGGTTGATGATGATACCTACAGGTGTCTTTCCCTCGCCGGAGGCGTCGATGTGGAGTCGTTGTCACCAATGACTTTTCGGGTGCAAGCCCAAGCACTAACGAGTATGCAATGGTGGCGTCTTTGATGTCATCTCCTCCGTGGAGGCATTGCACTTCATTGGAGGTCCTTCCGCCTTGCCGAAGGCAATGCTTGCCTCTTTCTTCTTTTCACTTTGCTCCTTGCTCTCTATCATCTTGTGTGGTTGAAACGGCGTGCATCATTCTTGGGTTCTTGCTTCATCACTATCTAATCTTCTTGGTTGATTTTCCATAATGATCAGTGGTTCTTCCACTTACGTGGCTTCCTTCCCTCATAGGGCGTTGAAGGATGCTGCTACTATTGGCAACTTGTATAGGTAGCCCCTCCTAGCTAGATGCAGTGAATTGTCGATCGAGGTCCGATTGGCTAGTTTTGGGTCCGATAGGTTTTGATTCTCTTGTGTTGTCTTTCTTATCTGAAGTCAGGCTAGCCCTCGTTCACTTCTAGCGTTCCTCCCATCTTTGGCAACCGGAGGGGTACTTGTGCTTTGCGTGTATCAAGTATATCTGTAAAATAAGTCCAGATATGCTGCAAAAATGAAAACAAATAAATTATCAGTTTGAGGATCCAATGATTTGTAGCATGGCAGTATTGACACCAAAAAAGAAAGATAAAAAGGTGATACATCACAAGCATGTTGGACATACCTCACGATCAGTAAACAAACCTTCACAAACATTAAATATAGCAAAACCTGAGGGTGTCTCGAGCAGCACCTTCATAAATTCCATTTCACTGAAATTTACAGGTTCCCTGCGAGTGAAGTTAAGAACAAACAAAATTAAAACTAGTCATGTGATTACTTCATGAAGAAAACTAAGAGTAGCAATGTGATTAGAATAAAAAAGGGGAAACAAGCTGACAAACAACATTCAGCTGTACTTTTCTTTTTTCATCTCAAATTAGACTAGTATATGGTCTAAGTCTTTTTCATTAAAAAAAGTAATCAATATCCAAAGCCTAAGATTGTCACAGGAAAGGCTCCAGCCTCGTAGTGCATCAAAAATGCCACTCGCCACCATTCCCCATGAGGATACATGTTTCACCAGCATTGAGCTACAATGAACAACTAAAAGAAAACTCAACCTACGGGGGTAAGACAGCCTCCGGAGCTTTCTGCTAAGAAAAAGACCTTCTCACGCAGGTCGAGAAAACCCCGAACCCCCTGCCCCCTTATATTAGGGCCTGCAACTTGTGAGAACCTGTGTCGGGACCACCATGAGCTACCGTAGCTTATAGGTGCCTAGGTGCGGTCTTGACCACATGCTTTGGTGTGGGGAGAGGCGAGGGGATTTTTTTACCCCAGCCTGAAAATTTGCTCCCCCGAGAGTCGAACTCAGGACCTTGGGGGTGCTACTAAGCCACCTCAACCACTAGGCTAAGGAACAACTATCCTAACTGGTCTTTTTCATTGTACACAACAAAGATCAAACCCTAAAGATTATTTTAGACTGGAAAATGAGAGTTCCAGTCCAAATTAGGGGTGCAAATGGGGTTACCCTCTTTAGTGCAGTGAAACAAACTACTCTATCAAAGAGTGGATGAATTTTGGAAAGTTGTTTAACAAGTACCCCACATTGTTGTTTAACAGATCCGAAATGAAAGAACAAAAATAAGCGGCTAGAAAGTCCTAAATTTATTTTCTTATACCATGATACAGAACTAAATTTTAAAGAATGTGGGTTATGATTCAACCTGCTGAGATGTATTTCGCTGCACATACAAAACTTGAACAAAACTATAATCAACCCTCAATTGACGGTATAGAGCAGATGGACGAAAGTGCTTACCCTACATTAACCCTTTGGACTGCATCAATGCCCATCTTCTGTGCGATGAGAGATTTGAACAGCGTCAGTTCCATAAGCTTCACATCCATGAGAATCTTGTCTCTTAGCTCAGGAACACACAAGAGGTAATCAAGGTATCCCATTATCTTTTCCAAGTCATGCATAGTAATGTCATCTTCACATTTAGCTCGAAACAGTTGAGCCTGATGCAACTTTGATGCCAAATCAGGAGAAAATGTCTACACAAAACTGTGCTATCAAGCCATCTTTAACACTGTCAGCAATCCCAACATACTTATCAAATGACCTTACCAATTCCTTTGGAAAACCCTCTAGATTCATGTCAAGATAGCACAGGAAACCAAATTTGGTTATGAAAGATTTGTCAGCCTGAAATAGAGAGCAAAAAAAAAAAAGGCACAGCAATTAGAATCATGCAGAAAGGTAAGAGTTATGGAGGAGCTTCAATCTATACAAAAATAAAGATGAGAAATCACAGGGCGTACACTATAAATACTAGTGTGCATATTTGTGAAAAACATGAAAAACACTCTCCATTGTTTGGATACATGAAAAACAGTTCGAGAAATAATATCTCCATTGTTCAGACTTCAGAAGTTCATTGAATTAGAGAACACTCTGCTTATTATGAAAGAAAGAAAGGCAGAAACGATAATTTGGCCATGGGCAAATGCATCAATAACTTCAGAAGTGAACCGACAAGAGCCAGTCAATAATGACTTGAATGGAAATACTTGTGATACAATCGGTATAATGGTGGAAGAACATTCTGACATGTACTCTAAGCAGAAACAAGAATTACATACACAAATGCACAAAAGTAAAAGCGAGTTAAGTAGGAGAATACTGATAAAAGAAAATATGGTATAAAATTGCACAGCAAGCTAGGGGAAATGCATGTCATGGATAGTTTAAACAATAATACATGTTATGAATAAATATTTGAAATAGCGGAATTAAGATACCATTGTCGGCGGGATATTGACTACATAATATTGTAAGGCCTCTTGCAATCCCTTGCTCAATGGAAGATAATATTCTGGAGTTATATTGGGCTCTTCTTCAGGTATAAATGCATGCAAAACATTCTTTATTCCCCATATAACCTCACCAACAGCATATTCTCGACAGTTACATTTGATATTCTGAGACATTTTAATCATTAGCAACACATACCGTACTAGAGTTTGTGATGATCATCACATAAATTTTAAAAAATAAAGGCAACATATACTAACAATCTTTCTCTGGATAGAAGTTTTAAGTTCCTTATCTTGAACAGTTAATGTCTCGCCAGGCCTGCAGAATTTTTCAATAAGTTCTACCAGGTCCTTTCCAGGACCAGCATTACAATTCCGAGCAACAAATCTGTCATCAACTTTTTTGAAGCCCAAGGCAACAAGAGCCTGACATAGTTTATGAAGAAAATGAGAGCATGCATCATTAATAGATTACAGGCCTAGAGCAACCATAAAAAGAGCCCACTAAAGGATATGAACCATGTGGTAGTATAGTAACAGATATGAATAGTACATTCATCTTTATTACTCTATATACTTGATAGAAATATTACGAAATATTTAATGATGGAGTGGTAGTAAAGAACTAACAAATATCAATAGTATGCGCAGCTGTATCTCTAAGATCCAAATATTATGAAATCTTTACTTATGGATTTATCATGTACAATGAAAGGGCAACATAACTATGTCTCAGGAAACCTTAGTAGATTACAAGTATTCAGTCCCGCTGAGATCATGTCCATCCAGGATCATGTTTTACCCCAACTTGTATGGAATAACATATTATGCAGTAGTTGTAATGTACCTGAATTGCACATTGTGGATCCGAAAAGTGAACCCAAATATTCTGTAAAAAGACAGAAGAACATTAATTGGCATGTAGGCTTAGTTGCAGGGCCAAAAGCAAGAAAGGAATGAAACTGGATAATTCATCACAGGACAACAATTTACCTTGTCTTGTTCGAAAGCGAAATCCTTAACAAGGAAGACTGCGAAACCAGTGGGCGTCTCAAGCAGCACCTTCCTTCCCTTCAAATGTCCTGTATACACACTTTCAAACATTTTCCTGGCAGAGCAAATCAAGACTCAAGATTAATGGATCATGGAAGTTGGAAGGGTAAAGAAGAGTGGCCATCTAGCGATAATTCAAATGTATTCTGCTCTAACATGTTTTCCCAAACTAATAAACATACAGATCAAATCGAATGCAGAAAGCACCCTCCAATTCAATCACTCTTGTCCGAATGATTTCTGGAGCTGTCGTTTAACAGGATACGAAAACAGAATCGGAATCAACCAAGCAGAGGCCATAAATCCGGCCTTTTTTGGATTCACAAAAATCCTTCACTTGCTGATAGATAATTTAAGCTCTGTTTGGTACAATTGAAATTTATTAAGAAGCCTGCCTATTTCTGGCTGCTCTGAGAAGCTGCTGCCTAGAGAAGCAGCAGGGCAGTCTACCTGCCGCCCAAGACCTCCCGGACACGCGCCCCCAGCTACTCCCTCCGTGTTGACCTACTTGCGGCTCCGACCTCCCACAGCGGCACCTCCTCGACGAGGTCCGCACGCCGACGAGGGACGGAGAACCCCTCCACACCGTCCACCGCTTGTCGCCCGCTGCCTGCTTCCGGCGACTACGTCCTCCTCAGCTTGTTGATTTCCTCCTACATATTCGCCGGCAGGGCTCACGATGGATCGTGTTGATAAATGCTGTTTGCTGAAGATCCGGCCTAAAAATCACGATCATCAAGAAGAATTGCGCGGAGTATCTTGATACTAGGTGCTATCTATGGAAGAAAATTCTCTGCAACACTGCTGCAAATCAATTCTTTACAGCACCATTTAGATTACCGCCACGTGGACACTTCAACTAATCTCAATGCTCCAAGAAATCCCCACAATTCCTGTCGCAAGGTAACTAAACAGCCGAAGTTAATCACCATACTAGTACAGGCACAGGTATCCGATCCGAGTTTGCGTGAATCTGGTATACTGAGAGCAAGAGCAAGATTTGCGCGGATCCGGGTATACTAAAAATCACGATCATCCACAACATAAAACCGTGTTCCATGATTTTTTACATTTTCCAACAAGTTTGCGCGGATTTTTTCATGGCTGAGGATGACAAATCTATCAATTCACTTCATCCATATCAATCCTTAATTTTTTTTGCAATAATTGCTTTATAATAAGCAGTCTTATAAAAAAATTAAAAATAATATTATTTTAATAGAAAATTGTAGATCTGGAGTAATAATATAAGAAAGGGGCATTTGCATGGTTGCTCCCGTTTTCAATCTCAACTCTGTTTTTACCCCTTCTTTTTCATCTTTACATGGTTGCTCATGTTTTTTGAATCTGAAGATTCGGTTTACCCCTATTCCGTCACAAGGACATAACAGTGTTAAATTAGGTAACAAAAGACAATTTTACCCTTATACCAATGTCCCTATTATTGTCAACAGTTTGCACTATTACCCCTGTTAGCTATTCAAACTTATATTTAAATTTAATTTTTTTAATTTTACTACAATAATTCGTACATATTTTCACATATAGGAATTCCACTTTGCTAATCTCTTTGCTATCTACTGCACACAAATGGTAAGGGCTAAGTTCTTTTCGTAGATTCCTAACATAACGGTAGAACATGTACGAACAAGTATGTGCTGCAGCTACAGAACATGTACAAACAAGTATAGCACCCTCCATTGTTTATATCTTGGGAGAAAAATGATTCACACAAGATTGTTGCGCGGGTGCATCACGGATCCATCAACGAAGGGCATGTATCGATTTTTCATCAAAGAACGAGCTCTAGCTTAGGGCCCTGTTTGTTTTCGCTTATAAGCGGATGACCGGTGAAAATAAGCGATAATCTCACCAAACGCTTTACTTATTTTCTTGGATTCTCGTTTTTCGTGGCCGCCGCTTCACAGATTTGAACTACGAGAATCGATAAGCGAGAAACAAGAAAATCCTCGCTTTTTGGCAATCTAAACGTGACCCGGAGAATCGTAAATAAACAGGGCCTAAAACGAGCTGCCGGCCACGTACTGGAATGCCTCAAGAATGGGCCCATGGCCTTGCTCGGACGCTAGTCGCTGCCTAGCGCCACTACCTAAGGCTGCTCACGAGCCAGCCGCGGCCCTAGCGCCGCTGCTGCAGCACCCCAACCGTGCGAGCTCACATGCGCGCTCTAGCCGCGCGCCGGCCGGATCCCCTAGCCTGCGTAGCCGCCATCGGCTCCCATGTGCCGGCGCTGCCGCCGCTTGTTAGGGTTAGTTCACCAGCCTTAGCACGAACCTGCTCTCCCGTGAACAGCTGAGGAAGACATGAAGGAGAGAGGCAGGGGTAAGAGAGTCATTTACCGCTTCATAATTTATTTCTTCTATTTTCTTACTCGTTTAATTTGTCCAGCGCTAACAGAATAGAAAAGGAGGGGCAAACGGAAGTTTTAAACTCACGGAGTAGGAGCAATGATGCAAAGATAAAAAAAGGGATAAAAATATAGTTAGGGTGAAAAGAGGGGCAACAATGCAATTGTCCCTATAAGAAATTGCACAAATAGGTGCCTATCCGTCACCCGCGGACCGACTAGATACTAATCGATCATACAAGGACTGGTTTCCTCCGTAGCACTAACCTCTGCTTCAACACCTACGACGCGGTCCTAGTTGGCGCAAAAACACATGTCGGTCGGTGGAGGACGGAGGACCCATTAGTCCTTGGCCTGCAAGCTGCCGCCTCCCAAGACCTAGCACGCGCCTCCCATCCGTGCCCCCGCCGCGCCCGCCTCCACGCCTCGCATCCGGATGAGGATCCTCCGCAGTAATGCACCATGCATTAACAGTCATCGACATGTGGGTCCGGACCCACATGTTGGTGAGAGTGCATTATTGCAGAGGATCCGAACGCCTCGCACCCGCCTCCGCGCCCACCAGCACCCGGAGCAACCTCCACGCCCCGGCCGCATCCGCTTCCGTGCCCCGGACCGTGGTCGTGCCCGCGTCGACCTCCGCCTCCGCATGCCCGATTAGCTTTTCGGTAACCACATGCCCGATATGCCTCTCATGCTACGAAAAATTATGCTGATTCTAGAAAAAGATTATACTATAAACATTTAAATCAATACAAAGATGATACAAATATATAGTAATAACTTGAAAATCTCGACAAATAATGATTCAATGAGAATAGAACTTTGACTACGTCATCATGCTCCAAATACTATAAATAATTAAGTATTTAGTCATATATTTAAGCATATACAAATATGATGTATGAATATTTAGTTATTTTTATTTTCAATATAAATAATTTTAGTTAACCTAATAACCCATTTTTAAAAATCAAAATATTTACGGTTAACCAAGTGACGTATCAATTTCGGTTATATCGGTTCAGTTGAGGTTTTGGTGCTCGGATTAGGGATTTCCAACAGTGCCAACATCCAGCAGTGCATGATTTGGAACGGGATAAATGTACAGCTGAAATGTATAGTATCCTTTTGCTAGAAAAACAAACATATGGAGTGGTAGCGGAGTTGGGTCGCGAGTAGAGTGTCCAGTTCAAGCCGGCGAACCCGTGGTGTCGGTTCCCGCCCGCGCGGCGCAGACGCGGCACTCTTTGTCCCCCTTCTTCCCGGCGGCGCCCGCTTTCCGGCCGTCGAGGTAGTGCTGGTAGACGTAGGATAGGAATCCCCATAGCGCCATGAGCATGGCCACAACCTTGACGCCCGTCATCTTGTCCCGGAACAGTGGGACCGCGAGCACGGGCACGAGCGGCAGCCCGACGGTGGCGGTCACGTTGGCGAACAGCGACGACACCCGCGAGATGAGCCTCACCGTCCCAAACGCCGCCGCCTGCCACGCCACCGCCGTGCCCGCCACCGTCGCCACGTACCTCCCCTCCCGCCGGCGAACGCCGCCGCCTCCGCCTTGATCGTGCGCCACTCCCCCGACGCGAACATCCCCACCACGCACACGGCTGATGCGGCGAGGTTCGTGTACAGCTGCATCTTGAGCACCCACCGCAGCGTCCGCGCCCGGATCACCTTCTCGAATGTGAGCTGGACCAGCGACAGGACGAGCGCGAACGTGGCGGCCGCGCCCAGCGTGAGCGCGAACCCGGCCGCGTACTTTCCCCGCGGCACGCGGCTCGCGGTCTGGTCGCCGCCGCCGCCGCCGCCGACGCCGAGCAGCGCGGCGGAGAAGGTGAGCACGACGACGGAGTTGGCGATGAGCGCCGTGAACCGCTGCGCGTTGAGCAGGCGCGACGTCACGGCGTTGAAGGCGAGCTGCGTGGCGGCCACCAGCGCGAAGGTGGAGACGGGGAGGTAGAGCAGCGCGTACGAGTACATGAGGTTGTCGAGGCCGATGAGGAGCCCCAGGCCCGCGTACACGGCCACCATCGTGGACGCCGCCGGTTTGTGGTCCTCCGGCGAGGCCGGCGGCGTCAGGAGGAGCGGGACGGCCATCAGCGGCACGCCGCCGGTGACCGCAAGCGTCATCATCCACTTGCTGTTGCCGCCGCAGTTGTAGTACAGACGACCGAGCAGGGTGGCCACGGTCTGCCCGCCGATCACCATCAGCATGTCCACCACCACTGTCATCCACCACCACGCTCTGCCTCTCCCCATAGACCGCCGCGTGGTCGCGCCACCTTTCGGTCCATCGGCGTCGCCCTGCTCACGGGCCGATTCCTGCTGCTCGGTGATCCCTGTTGTTTGGGTAGAAAGTTGCTTTAGTTTACGAGTGACGTAACGTTCACTTTCACTCTTTTTCAAACAGAAACAAAACCAGTTACTGGGAACGTAACAAAGTCATTGCTCTGTAAGAGCTTTCTTGTTTCACTCAAATCAGAAAGAGACAGCCACCACGACGCTATGGTCTTAGGGGTGCAGCATTACAAGTTTCCAAATACTTGCTCTCGCAACTGATAAGGACTGATCGTTTCTAAATACTACTACTTGATTGCTTTCATCCCAGCTGCTATATTAAATGTTGATAAGATCACCCATGCAGTCTTAACGTTTTACAATGATTGCTTCTTCTTCTGTTTGAAAGGAGCGTCTCTATTAAGCGGCTTTTTTAATAGAAATGCAACCCACGTTTAGCTTTAAAAAAGGAAATACAGAAGACATGTTGCCTATTTTTCATTTCGTTTTTTTCTCACAATATGCAAGCAAAGCAGGTTGTGCAAAAGCAGAAGCGAGAAGGAACAGAGCAGAGTTAGATGGGTGTTGGACCAACTACACGCTCCTTCAAACACTCCTTCAGTTGGCCAAGATAGAATGAAAACAGGTTAACATCAGAAAAGGTATGATCTTGAAGCCAGTGTACGCTGCTTCCTACTACCTTGCTGCCTCAGGACGCAGTGCAGCAAGAACAATTACAGTCTAAATAAGCTAGACCATTTAGGACCTGTTCGGCTGGACCATTTAGGACATGTTTGGCTTGACTGGCTGGAGTGTCCGGCGGCTGGGCTGGAAGGCCCAGTGCCAGCCAGCTAGACCAGCGCCAGCCAGACCAACCAGCTGGTCCAGCCACAGCGAGCGAACAAGATGACGGCGCCTGGCGAGCGAACTAGAAACTCAGGGAACGAAGAGCTGCTAGATTCATCCAGCCATTCGGCTAGGCTGGCTGGCGCTAGGCAGCCGAACGGGGCAAAACGAACACACTCAAGAACTGGGTCAGGAGGGAAACACCAAAAGGAAACGAAATTCTGTAAAGTATCAAAGAATCATTTGGAATTGGATCATCGATGCAGGACAAACCACAGCGAAAGCAACGAGCAAAAGAGGAGTCAGTTTCTTGCTGGACGTACCTCTGATCTGGAGTTGAATCTCCTGTGCGTGTGCCATACTGCCAACTGAAACTCAACTCAAGACGACCAGAACGAGAGACTCCAGCCGCCCCAGCAATGTTCCTGTTGTTTTTCACACTTCCTAGTAATGAACAATGAGCTCCATGCTCCTTGGCACCATTTATATCGATCCAAACATTTAATAACGACAACGGGACATCTATTTCGAGGGCGATTGTTTTTTTTCTTCCCATCACACCAGGACCCCACCCACCGCAGAGTACGCAGATTTTGGACTACCAATCTTTTTTAGAAAAAATATAGACAGCCTTTATTTATTACCAAAATTCAACCTTTACCGTTGACTGTATAAGGGAACAAACCAAAGGCAAAAATATCTAAACCAACATATTATTATATTTTAGTCCATGATTGGCATGCTCTAAGGTGATGACTTTCAAAATTGAGCTTGCCCTTTCAAACAATCCCTTTGGTTTTCTCGTGATGCTGCAATTGTGATCAGAACTATCAAAATACTGTAGAGCCAACCTGAATGTCCAACTTTGTTCCGACTGGATGGATATATGGTAACCAAGTGTTTAAAATTTCCAAATGGTGATATATAGTTTCTATAATAGTTTGAGTTGGACATGAGTAGGACAATCGGGTTGGACCTATAGCGATACTCTTTTCCTAAATAGAGCTTGCATAAATGTCCCTACCCAATAATAGACTTGTCCATGTCATTTAGATTGGCCAACCAAGTTCATAACATGTGGACTACCACATATCTACTCATGGACCCTTTGGCAATCAAATCTATATCAGGTATAACTTCTGCCGCCTGATTGAGCTGCATTCCCGGCAGGATGGGTCCATGAATATCACGGGATTGATCTTGCTGCAAAGACTATCCCTAGCCTAAATCAGTTGCTATCAGTAGAACAAATAATATCTAGTTGCGAATCATTGGTACGTTTAGGTTATTTACAGCTCTTCGCCACGTTAGAGATGCGTATTCACATGGACAGAAATGCACAGCCAGAGCCTTTTCTTAGAAGCCAAACTAATAAAAAAACACTTCGGACCTCAAATCAAGGAGTGCATTATTGACATAGATAGGCACTGGCACGCTGGTCAAGTCCACCTGAAATCGACACTCACTGTTGACGATGATGGCAAAGAACACAGTTTCACACAGCAGAGCAGTCATCAGCTCATCATCAATCCCTTTTGTTACCAGAGTCTATCAATTATGAAAAGATGTAGCTCCACAAGTTAGGCTCATCCCTCTTTAAAGCACTTACTTGCATGTGATCGTCTGCTGTTTTTGCGTCATTGACTGATAGAAACGCTCTGAATTTCTGATGACAATATTAGTCTGAGAGTTTTTTCAATCAAAAACAAAAAACAGTCTCCTGCTCAAAGAATATTAATCTGAGTAGGTTTTACAGTAGCATCTTCTAGCTTTTGATAAAAGTGTTGGTCCGAGGAAGCAGTCTCACCAAAAGAGTAACTTGCATCCTTTTGTAGAATCCAGACAAGATCCAAAAGAAAGGATCTCCTGCTGTAGTTTTGCATGTCAATGTCTTTCCAGTTTCCACACAGGCTGCGATTGGTGATTGCTGACATGCTCCGTCGTCGCATTACGACGGCTGTATTCCGAGTATCGCCGCCCCCTGCTCTGGATCCTTTGACTAATTAGCTAATCACACTCCAGGTTGCGACTACAACCATCACTCACTACCTGCCTGGAGCACTTTTACAACGTACAATACTACGAAGCATTTGTTGAGATCTTTATTTTTTTTGTTGACGATTGGTCGGGAAGTGTCGTTTCAAGATCGGATTATGCAAGGTGAACTAGTGAACTGAATTTCTGTCAAGGAGTCCAGGAAAACAAAAACACTAACGAACTGAACTTTCAGCTTTTCACAGTGAAACATACAGGAAATTTGATAGGAATATCACGATTTCATCTCGAAATAAATTAGAGATCCCTGTATATCGAAAGCCCACCCGGAACGAATAAAATTTATTACTCGTCCCAAGCGCGCATAAAACGTGTTAACATGTACGTAATCACTCTGTAGAGAGTTTTCCAGCATGGTGTTTTTCGTCGTCAGAGTCAGACTTGTCTCAGCTGTCGGACTTGCCTGCTGCAGTTTTGAAGTAGTGAACTGAAGTTGCCAAGAAGTCCAGAAAAATAAAAAGTGGCAATTGCAAAATTGGTCCGGTTTCGGATTCTAATTTTTAAGAGGTCATGTTTTCTGAACTTTGCAAAATCGGTTCTGTTTTTCAAATCCAAAACTACAAGTAGGTCATGTTCTGTTTGGAGGGGTAACGGTGTTAAGTCACATGCGAAAAGACATATGTACCCTTTGCAAAACCAGACCTCTTTTTATCTACTATTTTCAAATTTGGCATTATTTTAAGTTGTAACAATATAGAACAAAAGTCCATATAATATATTTAGACGCATTTTGTTACATAATTTAAGTGTTTTCGAAGTTCAAAATTTTTACATTAATTTGACAAAAAAATGGCAGCATTTCATCTAAATTTTGATCAAAATCAGCCAAAATTTCTTCCTTTCGGCTTGCTGAAATCCGAGAAGCCGAAACACCCAGCAGCACCTCGCCCCACGCCCTCGAACGCGCCCGCGCAAGGCCGCACCTGCCCTCGCTCTCGCGCTCGCAACTCGGCCACGCTTGGCCCACCCCACTCATGCGCTCGACCGTACTCGCCCCCACGGTAGGCTCCCGTCCGCACGAGCGTCGGTCACGACTCGCCCGCTCCTTGCCGCCGCTGTTGTTTAGGGTTAGGTTTTGTCCAGACCGTGAGAAGGGTGGGAGCTAGCAAGCCATGAGTTGCCTGGTAGAGATAGCAGGGGCATTAAGGGATT
This sequence comes from Chloris gayana, assembly GCA_031894775.1. Lineage (NCBI taxonomy): Eukaryota > Viridiplantae > Streptophyta > Magnoliopsida > Poales > Poaceae > Chloris > Chloris gayana. The sequence continues at coordinate 150,167 of JAUNZO010000990.1, read as the reverse complement.
TTCAACAATTCAGTATTCTTTTGTAATTTTTTTTAAAAAATAGCACTCAACTAACGGTTTGAGAAAAGTGGACCGGACGACAGCTTCAGATTTGGAAAACATAATCGACTTTGCGAAGTTTGAAAAACAGGACCGTTTTAAGAATTAGAATAGGAAAAAATAACGGTTTTGCAATTCCCCCAAACGAAAACACTTAACGAACTGAATTTTCAGCTTTGACGGTGTCACTGACGGGCAATGACTATTACGGTACGATTTAACCTCAGAGTAAATTTGAGATCTCTGTATCACGAAGATCCATCCGTAACGGGTATAATTTATTCGTCATCTTTCGAAAAAAATATCCTTAAGCATAAAATGTGTTCAGATGGAATGGAATCACTCCGTAGAGAGTTTTTCAGCATGGTGGTGTTTGTCGTCAGAGTCAGACTTGTCGGCTGTCTTCTTGGCCTTGGCACGGTCATCAAGATAGTGCTGGTAAACATAGGACAGAAGCCCCCAAACACCTATGAGCATGGCCAGCAGTTTCACCCCGTCCAGCCTGTCGCCGAGGAAGATGACCGCGACGATGGGCGACAGCGGCGTGCCCACCGTGCTGATGACGTTGGTGAAGAGCGACGACACCGTGGCGATGAGGCCCATCAGGCCCATCGTGCAGAGCTGCCACGCGACGGCCGTCCACGCCAGCGTCATCGCGTACGCCAGCCTGCCCTTCCAGTACCCGTCCATCTCCGCCGCGATGGTGGCCCACTCGCCGGAGATGAACAGCCCGGCCACGGAGACGCACGCCGCGGCGGTGTTGCTCCAGAACTGCAGCTCCAGCACGGTGTAGAGCGTGTCGCTCCTGAGCACCTCCTCGAAGGTCAGCTGCGTCAGGGACAGGATCAGGGAGAAGAGCGCCGACGCCGACAGCGTCAGCGCGAAGCCTGCCGGGAATTTCCCCTTTGGGATGACGCTGTCCGTGTCCTCCGATTTCTGGCTCACGCCGATGAGCGCGGCGGAGAAGGTGAGCAGCACGACGGAGTTGAGCACGAGTGCCTTGAATTTCTCCTTGTTGATGAAGTAGGAAAAGATGGCGTTGAAGGAGACCTGGGTCGCGCCGATGATGGCGTAGGTGGACATGGGCAGGTACAGGAGGCCGTACGAGTACATCAGGTTGTCGCCGGCGAGGAGGACGCCGAGGCCGGCGTAGATGGCGGCGACGACGACGAGCCGTGGCCGTGGCGCCGCGGAGACGGGGAGGGCGACGATTTGGGCCGGAAGTAGAGGAGCAGAGGAATGGCGAGGGGCACGCCGCAGGACTGCACAACCGTCTGCATCCACAGGCTCTTGCCGCCCTGGTCGTAGTAGATCCTGCCGAGCAGCGTGGCCACGCTCTGCCCGGCGAGGACGAACACGATGTTCACCAGAACCATCGCCCACCATCTCAGCCGTTTCGACATCGGCGTCCGCGGCGGCGCCACCGCTTTCTCGCCTTTCTCGTCGCTCTGTCGTCCATGATCGTCTTCAACCTCTTGGCCTCGGATACCTGCATGCCCGATTAATCTTACTCGGTGCTGGAATAATTGCTCAGCTTCTTAACAGAAAGGGAGAGAAAGGGACCTGCGATGTGCAACTGAATTTCACCAGCTTCACCCATCCTGAAGCTCTACTAGAGTCGAAGACAGTGGGTAGCAACCAAAAGGAGCTTGTACCCTGCAGGGACATGCGGCCAACAGTACATATCGGCCGTCTCTTGGCGTGCTGCGATTTCCGTGGCGATGGATCTCATCGTGAAAATACGGCGGAATAGACAGCACGTGGCGCTAACGTCTGAATTTGGTGTCAATTTGCCATACTGGTGAGCGGCGACTGAGATATTTCGTTTCCTCCGATGGTTCAGCCTCCCAAAAAATTCAACGGTATGCGCAAAAACTTCCAAACGCGGATGGTGGTGATGGCAGGGGGATATCTAATTCTAGACGGAACCAAACTTATATCTACCACTATTGTGGTCTTGCGGCCACACATGCAAGTTGTACCGTGTTGACTTTTAAAATTTATGTTTCACAATTTGTTTTATTCAACAAATTTATAAATATGTAAAAATAAATTGATTAGAATTAAAATATATTAATGATAAAAATAAAATTAATTATATTTATAAAAAGTATTTTGAATAAGACTGAATTGTCACAAAATCCTTACATTTCTTACAGCAGGAGTAGTTAACTTGTTATTCATAACGTTTCCCCTACATGAATCTTGTTCAAATATACTCACTCCGTCTAAGGTATCAGGGAATAAAAACTTTGTACCAAAGTAAAGAGATATTTAGAAATATATGGAACAGAGTTTGTGTAATTAATTGGTGGATGAGAGATCGTTGGGTAGAAGTAAAATAACGGATATTATAGTCTTTAGCTCCATTGATGTTTTTATTACATTGGGCTTCTAGATATATTGGAGTGGAAGCACAAAAGCTACACTCGAGCAGAAGCAAAAAAGGTAAATACTTTTGTAAGTGTAGGGGTATGTTTCCATATATTAGTTGTTGAAAATGCAATAGTACTATAGTAGAAATTATGTATTACTATTGTTGAAATTGTATTCAAATTCTTGAGGAGATACATTTTTTTTAAAAAAATATGTGTGTTATTTGGATGAGTATAAGCAAGATACATGACAGTGGAGATTACGAGGTACCTTGTCTTGTGTGATATTTGGATGAGTACAAGCAAGAGCTATAGAATAGAATTGGAGCACAATGGGAACTCGAAGCTTCTAGTATATAGTATGGTGCAAACTATCAAGGAAAAATATTCGATGGAGCCACCTTTTTGTTGGAATAGTAAAGGCATGTCTCTTTTTTAAACCAAAATCATAAAACCATCTCATAAAATATATTTTATAACTTTTTAGTATGCTTTCAAGAGGGTTCTCATGACATCACCTCAAGGGCATGGTTTACACCAAATATTTTCCCAAATATCGACTCAGGTCTAATGGTGGCTGGATAACGTCCTAAGTAAAAGTCATTTTGATCGGTCTTTTCAATACGGTAGAAACCTTATTATTATTATTATTATTATTATTATTATTATTATTATTACCACCAGCTATATGCATATTTGAACTTTCTAGGTGTTTTATACATTTTTGCATGTTTCAGTGTTTGAGAGTTAAATTGAAAATTATTTGTGTAAGACAAATATACTTTGGTGACTTATTGGTAGGCTTTGACATGCGGATATTATAGAGAGTCAATCAACACAAGATTCTAAGAGAAATCTACCATCTTTCAATACCATGGTGCAAATTGTAACATTTAGTAAAATACTAACAATTATTTTATAGCTACAAAGAAAAATTACATAGATACTCTATAATAATTAAGCACCTGTACTAATAATTAACATAAATAATGAACATCTAGTCCCTCACAACCAACAAATTAATAGGTGGAGAAAATTCTAGTCCTAGTAAAACCTTAAGCACTAGCCTTTCTAGCTTTCTTATCATGTAGATAGTGATGATAAACATATGAAATAAAACCCCATGCAGAAACTAGCATGGCTATGATCTTTACTCCGTTCATCTCCTCATGAAAGATCATCACGCCGAAGAAAGGAATGATAGGTATAGCAAAGATGCCGATCACGTTGGCGAACAAGGACGACACCTGGAAGACCAAACCCAGCATGCCAAGAGAAGCCATCTGCCAAGATACAGATGACCACACTAGCGTCATCAGATAGGAGAACTGACCAGATTTGAACGTGTCCATCTCATGTTTCAAAGACCTCCATTCCCCGCTCGCAAACAGCCCAATAATAGAAGCAAAAGTTGCCACTAATGCGGTATATATTTGCATATTCAAAACTGCCGAGAAGGTACGCTTCTTGATCACGTTCTCAAATGTGAGTTGCATCAAGGAGAGGATGAGCGAGTAGGTACACGATGCTCCTAATGTCAACACGACACCCAAGAGATACTTTCCTCTGGAAACAGGAGCCGATTCGTCAAGTGGTTCCTCACTGACACCAATAAGTAAATCGGATAGAGTAAGAAGAACCACAGAGTTGAAGATAAGACCGCTCAGTTTCTGAGAGTTGAGGACGTATGAGAAGATGACACCGAATGCCAGTTGACTTGCACAGATCTGCGAATAGGTGGAGACCGGGAGGTAGTGAAGGCCGCTGCAATACATCATGTCGTCTGCAGCTATGACGAGCCCCAGGACGATGTACACTAGAGCAGTCTTGGCAATTGGAGATTCGCTCTCTTCGGAAGACGACTTGGAAGGGAAGAAGAAGAGGCCAAAGAATAGTATAGGAAAGCCGGCAGTTTGCACGAACGTGGCCATCCATTTGCTACTTCCACCTTGGTGGTAGTAGTATCTCCCAAGCAGTGACGCTGATGTCTGGCCGACAATGAGGAACACAATATCAATTGCAACTACGAACCACCGTCGCCAGTCCTTGACACCAGAGCTTCCTGACGGTGGTGCATCTTGAGTTGCTGTACCTTCGTCTTTTGGGGCTGTTATGGTTTTGTAGTAAAACAAAAAAGGTTAGTAATCTTAGTATAAACAATTCAGGAAAGCATAAAAATTATAACATCTATAGCACGTATCAAGCTAAGGCTAATATCGCTTGGAGGATAAAAACGACAAGCGTGTGTACAGAATAATCTAAGATACTCCTCCGTTCCGAAATGCTGTCATTGGCACAGTAAGATTAGTTCAAATCCTTCTGTCCACCTAATGATAACATTTCTGGAATGGAATAGTTAGTTATTTATCAAAATGACAAATTAATCCGTGCAGATAACACACCGATCAGCTAGATGCATGAGAAGAACAATCGCGCAAAGAATCAGCCCTTCACTGACGAAATAACCTACGAATGAATTTCGCCCCCAATTTCGAAACGAAAACGCAGTTACAGTATTGTGAGAAAGAATAATATGGCAACTAGCCCGAACAAATCAACCATGCACAAAGTTATGACCCAAGGGTTAGGAATTGCAAACTGACCTGGGATTTGTATCTGAACCTCGCCACCGCTCGCGTTCGCGGCACCGTTATTGGTGTTGCTGTTATCGGACATTCTTATCGGAGAAGAACCAGTCGCTTGTGAGAACGTCCAAGACCGGAGGAGGACGACGAGGAGGAGGAGATGAGTGTGCAGCGCAGGCAGGCACAGTGATCGCGACAACGCCACGCGTTCCGCGGTGGAGAGCAGGAAGTGGCATGCGTGGTCTGAGAGTGAGCGTGATCCGATGAACTCTGGTTTCTTCTAATAATAGAACAGAGACCGTGTTCCCGATAGAAAACAGTCCCAGTTTCTCCTGTGTCCCGCGGATGGCTGCGCTTGACAGTAGGAGCTCGGTTCTTGGAATTCTCGCTGCTGCGTTGTCGTCGTCCGCTTGACAGTAGGCGACGGGCATGGGCAGTGGTACTAGGGACTACTAGTACAAGGAGTAGCAGGCTATCAGCATTGCCAAAAAATTGCATGCATTGTCAAAAAATCGCATGTACAATGTCATAAACGACGAGCAGAATGAGCGTTTGCAGTTTTGCACTTGCCGTACTTGTTGCCTGTTGGGAAAGAAAAATAGCAACAACAACTCGGAAAGACAAAACTCTTTAAGTTGGCATGGGCCGAATCTTGTTTTCAATCAGTCACGGGCCAAAATTTTCTTTTTCGTGCAATGCTGTAACGGAATCAGTTGCTCAGGCACTTATTTCTAACAAAATTTATTTTTAAAAATTTAATAGCAGCTGTTGATAACGCATATCTTAATGATAAAACTGGGCATTATTTCGGTATAGCAATCGGGCCATCACCTGATACAAAGTGAAAAGTTCTTCCATCACTCTAGCGAAGTTATATGGTTATTCGCATAACAACATCGCAAGAGACAAAGGATTCATTCAGGATTTGGACACCGCAGACACGACGAAGAGCGCGATGGTCGCCGCCTTGCTGAACGCGGCATCATCCGCGGCCATCGGCGATGACACCTTGAGTTCTTGGAACCCTTGCTCGCACGTGGTTGGGGCGTTCAGCACTGCGCTGAGCGCGGTCGCCGCATTCGTCGGGCCACCTGCGTTGCCGGAGGAAACACCCTGCGCCGCCTGGCTCGACTGGCTCACGGCGCTCGAGTACACGTCGGCGCAGTCACCGAGGCACTGCACCACCTTCTTGTCCTTGGTGGAGTGCTTGAGGGAGGCGATGTGGCTAGCGGTGTTCCGGGCAGCCGAGGCCGTGGCCCGCACGGCGATGGCGGCTAGACCGCGCTGGTCCGCGGCGGCGCTGCCCCTGTCGGACTGAAAGAACCGGAGGCAGTAGTCGTAGCCGATGTCCCGATGGCTGCTGGCGATGGCCTTGCACGTGTCTTGCAAGACGGATGCGGTGGACGGGGAGGAGGCGGCTAGGAGGAGGAAGGCGAGAGGGAGGAAGAGAGCTTGCACCTTCATCATGGCTTCTTCTTCTTCTTGGTTTGATTGTTGCTTTTCTTTTTCCTATGTGTGGTTTGCTGGTTCGTATGTGGTGGGTGGAGGGTGGTGGACTGTTATATAGATATCGTTGCCTTTGAAAACACAATAAATAATTTCCAAAACATAATTTAGGGACACATAAATCAGTGATACTTTGTATTTTGGCAACTTCTCCTGATTTAGCATTCTGTTTATCATGCATATTTATTCCTTTGTCCTTTTGTATTTCTTTAGATAATTCCCACCATAATTAATCGTCCTTTTTGAAAAGAAAACGAAACAAAATAATAAATGGATTCCATAAGTAACTCTAAGATATGCATCAAATTAAAATAATTATAATCAATAATGAATAAATGATATCTACTTATCATTTAAAAGTACAACTCAATAAATTCTATTTCTGTCAACTCTCATGCAGCCATGTCATCCTAAAAAGTTGAGCCATTCGATTTTCTCCTGACAGAATCCTAACTGTTCATCTTAGCCTTGTCACGAAGCATCAGTTATTAGTAGTGCCTTTAGCTGCAAGTTATATTATATTAACCATTTTCTTTTACGAGATTATCGAATACCACCTTCTCCGTAATTCTTTTCATATGGTTAATATGATATAACTTGCAGCTAAATCTTAATTTTATTTAGTTCCCTATCATTTCTTTTGTACTTGCACATCTATGGAACTCTATGTCGAGAAGCAAATTTCCTGTACTTCATTTGTTTTTTGAAACATGTATTTAGTGGATATAGAGCTCATGTTGTTGTGCGCATTTCATGTATTTTTTTATAAAAAAACTTTGACATTCGTGGAAAACTAGAACTCACTGGAGACATCATCGGTCTTGATCCCCCCCCCCCCCCCCAAAAAAAAAAAATGATATCATCATCCATATAATTACCTAGAGGAAAAGAGCTCATATGCTTTTTGGACATCCTCGAGAACAACCACGGTAGCTGACTACAGTCAAACAAGTTGTTGGACTTTCGATGTATGGCAATAAAATTTAAAATATTGTTTCATTTGTTGTTTTCAAATTTCCAATGTTACATGCCATATTAATTGAATTTACTTCCATAGATGGCTGCCAGATTAATTTCTAAATTTACAAAACATTATTTTATTTCATTTGTGTCAATATTTGACCGTTATGCCATAGAAACGCAAATATCCCGTAGCAACGCGCGGAGTATTCATCTAGTTTTGTTTTATATTCACAACGTCTGCATAATTGAATCGTGTTACCGATGCTTATTATTTATTTTTATGGATTCTCTTTTGATAAATTATTTTTTCTTTAGGCAATTGTATGAAGAAAGAAACAAACTGTATTTTACGATTCAACCCAAACCGCCGCCGCCGGCGGCTGGGCTACGAACGGTGTCGACAAACTACAGTCTACAGCACAGGTTAACGAACGGCAGCGAACTCCTGTGCGCAGCCGACGCGATGCCGCAGGCGTGTCCTGAACGATCCGTGCGTGCAAGGCCGACCATGCCCCCTTGGTTCTACGCCAGGGAGAAGAAGTTGAGTTGATCAAATCTCGTGCCGATGGTTGACAACGGGCATTGACATGGTTCTTGAGCTTCGCCCAGGGCAATCATCCATAGCAGATCGTCCCAGCGGGCGGTGGAGGTGCGTTGATCTTAAACAAATCATCCATCGATGAAGGTCTTCAATATTTGGGCCAGGGAAGTCTCGTCCTTTCACAGGGTAGATTTGGATTATGAAAAAAGAAAATAAGGAAAAAAGGAGGTAACGGTACATATATATATATATATTAGAAGATAACTCCACTTAATCATGTCATTTGTTCGATGTTTCATTTACTAAAAGCGTTTGGAGGATGGTTTCATTTAGTAGTGGTATTAGACTAATTTCTCCGATAAGCATGCATCTAAAAGTATAAGCACTCGGACAATCTCGAGATACAAAGTCGAAATTTCTTCGATCAAACTCAATCAAGTTAGTTATTAGCATTAGAGTATCTCCAAGCAATCCCCTAAAATGCCTCCCAATCCTAAATTTTAGGAGTTTGAACAAAAAACAACTCCAGCGAGACCTCCTATATGACTCCTAAACTAGGTAACCTCCTAAATCCCCCTCCAACCTCCCGAAAATGGGAGGATCCTTTCCCTCCTCCTAAAATACAGCTGTCAGTGGGGCCCACCTCGTTATTTCATTTTTTTCCTTCTCTCTCTCTCTTCTCCCGCAGCCGCAACCCACCACCACGCCGCCGCCCTCCCTCCTCCGTCGACCACCGCAGCCTCAAAAGGACAGTCCCGGCGCCCAAGAACATCGATACGACGCCGCCGCAAAATGCTTTTGCTGCTTCGGCAATCAAGCGGCGGTTCTCGTCCCCGGCGGCGTACAAGTAGCGAGATCCGTCTCCCTCCGTTAACAAAGGCGGCGGCGGCGGCTCACGGTCTCCCCGGTGACCAGGGACGCCTCCCGGCGTCATCGCCATCGGTGAGGGAACGCCCCGGGCGACCTCCCCGCGCCGTCCAAGTGCGTCGTGCCCGGCCTCGTCGCGGCCAAGGAGGAGATCCACGCCTCCTCTTTCCCTGTGTCCACGACGACCACCAAGATCCAATCGCCGGCGGTCCGCATCCACCTGCCGGCACCCTACCTCCACCCATCGGTGCCAAAGGCGTCGCGGCGGCTCGGCGTGGGAGGGCGGGCCTCGGTCAAGGCGGAGCGGCCGAATCCGGCCTGGCGTTGCGACGACGGTCTCTTGGCGTAGCAACGGCGGCCGTGGCCTGGCATCATGGTGGCGGCCAGGGCGTAGCTGGCGGCGCTAGTGGAGGTCAGTTTCTGCTCGCGTCATGTTGGCCTGAGAGGTGGGTCCTACCAGGCTAGGGGCCTCGTTTGAGAGTCTTTGCTGGAGCTCAAAATCAGATCGGGCCCCGAAATATTTTGGAGTGGCCCCGAAATCTAAAAATCGGAGGTTGATTTACCATTGATTGCTGGAGATGATCTTACAACATCCATTCACGATTTGGACACCGCGGACACGACGAAGAGAGCCATAGTCGCCATCTTGGTGAACGCGACGTCAGCTGCGGCCATCGGCGACGACAACTTGAGATCACTGAACCCTTTTTCGCACGTGGATGGGCCACTCAACACCGCGCTGAGCGCACTCACCGCGATCGAAAGGCAGTCGGTGTTGCCCGAGGAGATGCCATCCGCCACCTGCTCCGTCTTATCCAAGCAGTCCGAGTACATGTCGGCACAGAGGCTCAGGCACTGTACGACCCTCTTGTCCATGGCGGAGTGCTTGAGGGAGGCGATGTTTCCTGTTTTGTATGTGGTTGGTGGTGGACTGTTTTTTTTCGAACGGGTGGTGGATTGTTATATACACGGCTCCTTCGAGAACACAATAAATGATTTCCAATAACATAAAGTAGTGACACATAAATCGGTGATACTACTTTGTATCTTGGCAACATATACTGATTTACTAGCATTTTATTTATCAAGCTTATTTATTCCTATGGATATTCTTTTTTGTAATTCTTTCTTTAGATAATTCCCTCCATTATTAATGCCCCTTGTCCCTTTCTTAAAAGAAAAGGAAATAAAATAATAAATGGATTCCAAAAGTAATTCTAAGATATGCATCAAATTTAAATAATTATGATCAAAATAAATAAACAAATATACACGACGTCTCCAGCATTGAATCGTGTTTCTTGTGCTTGTTATTTATTTCTGTGGATCTCTTTCGACAAATTATTATTTCTTTGGTAAACTCTAGACATGCATAAAATTGTAGTATAATAGTGGTGCCTAATTTTTTTTTGTCGGAACATTCGTTTTGAGTCCCACGGATGGCTGTGCTTGACAGTAGGAGCTCGGTTCTTGGAATTCTCGCTGATGTATTGCCGTCGTCCGCTTGACAATAGGCGACGGGCATGGGCACTGGTACGGTACTAGTAGGGACTACTAGTATAAGGAGTAGCAGGCTAGCAGCATTGCCAAAAAATTGCATGCATTGCCAAAAAATCGCATGTAAAATGTCATAAACGACGAGCAGGATGAGCTTCGCAGTTTCGCACTTGCCGTACTTGTTGCCTGTTGGGAAAGAAAAATAGCAACAACACCCGGGAAGGCAAAATTCTTTAAGTTGGCATGGGCCGAATCTTGTTTTCAACCAGTCACACATTTCATGTAATGCTGTAACGGATCCGTTGCTCAGGCACTTATTTCTAACGAAATTTATTTTAAAAAATTTAATAGCAGCTGATGATAACGCATATCGTAATGATAAAATTGGGCACTATTTCGGTATAGCAATCGGGCCATCTCCTGATACAAAGTGGAAATTTCTTCCATCACTCTAGCGAAGTCATATAGTTATTCGCATAACAATATCGCAAGACACAAAGGATTCATTCAGGATTTGGACACCGCGGACACGACGAAGAGTGCGATGGTCGCCGCCTTGCTGAAAGCGGCGTCATCTGTGGCCATCGGTGACGACACCTTGAGTTCTTGGAACCCTTGCTCGCACGTGGTTGGGGCGTTCAACACTGCGCTGAGCGCGGTCACTGCATTCATCAGGCCACCTGCGTTGCCGGAGGAGACACCCTGCGCCGCCTGGCTCGACCGGCTCACAGCGCTCGAGTACACGTCGGCGCAGTCACCGAGGCACTGCACCACCTTCTTGTCCTTGGCGGAGTGCTTGAGGGAGGCGATGTGGCTGGCGGTGTTTCGGGCAGCCGAGGCCGTGGCCCGCACGGCGATGGCGGCTAGACCACGCTGGTCCGCGGCGGCGCTGCCCCTGTCAGACTGAAAGAACCGAAGGCAATAGCCGTAGCCGATGTCTCGATGGCTGCTGGCGATGGCCTTGCACGTGTCTTGCAAGACAGATGCGGTGGACGAGGAGGAGGCGGCTAGGAGGAGGAAGGCGAGAGGGAGGAAGAGAGCTTGCACCTTCATCATGGTTTCTTCTTGGTTTGATTGTTGCTTTTCTTTTTCCTACGTGTGGTTTGCTGGTTCGTATGTGGCTGAGTGGAGGGTGGTGGACTGTTATATATATACTAGAGAAAAAGTGATGATTTATGGTGAAAAAACGAAATGAAAAGAAGCGGTTTTGATTAAGGAAAGAAATGAAACGAAAAAATAATGGAAGGAAAATGAAGAAAAAATAGGAAAGAAAAAAAGAAAATTGTCTCCTTATATTTTTCCACCACGCACAATTAGGAAACAAATTATTGGCATGCAGGAGGCCACTCATCCCTTGTGTTCGGGAAAGTAATTAGCGCATGCACAAGGTTGGTGTATGTTTTCATGCATGTATGCAAATTTTAACGTGTATAAATAAATAAATAAATATGGCATCTGGTGAAAATACATATTTATTCCCTCCTTCCATTTAATTATGGTTTCGGGTTTTGCATTTCCATAAGTGGAGTTATTAACATGGTACTTAGAAATAAAATTAAAGGTTAAATAATTCCCATGCATGAAAGATAGTTATTAACATAGTAATTAGGAATAGAATTAAAGGGTAACCGCCCGGTTAACCGTGATAACCGGACGGTTAACCGGCAAAACCGGCCGGTTAACCGATGTCCGACCGGTAGTGACTCAAAATGAATTTATGTTGCAAATATTGCTTGGACAACTCTATTTGGACTTGTATTGCATAATATGGTTGTGCTATGTCATGTGAAGTGGATATATTGTGAATTTGTGCCTAATATTGTCCTTAATATTCTAGAAAAGTGAATACAATTTTTTTTGCTACGTTTTATGCTATTTTTCTAAATTTTATTGCATTTTCGCACTCTGTGCAATCCGGCCGGTTAACCGGTCCGACCGGCCGGTTAACCGGAGAAACCGGCCGGTTAACCGTTCTGCGACCGTGGCGTCCATAAATCAAATTTTTTCCGGCTAACCGGCCGGTTTTTCCGGTTATCCGGTTAACCGGTGGGCCGGCCCGGGCGGTTCTCACGGTTCAAACGGTTATCAAAACCTTGGCTGGGAGTCGGGAAGGACGAACGAGCCGAAATCGTAGCCTGCGGGAGGCGAGCCGATCCAATTGCTGCTTCCGTTAGATGCTCTATGATGTCCATGTGTCAGCCATCCAGGCAGGGGCCGGACGGTGATGGATTGCGGACGGTCCGCAGAGAATTTGTTTCCCAATCTCACGCCACCTCTCCATCCCTCTTTCTGAAGTCGAAGTCCCATGCATGCCCGGAACTTGAAATCAAAGGGCCACACAGTTGCATGTATGTTCAAATTTGTTTTATGACAACAGTCATATACAAGACTATAAGTTGTATTTTATCTAAAAATTAAGTTGATGTAGTTTCCTACAATTGACTTTTATATGTTGTTGCCATTTCAGAAGATGGTATAAATTTTTTATAAAATCTCTGTTCACAAAATTGAATGTACTAACAGATAGAAACACAATTTCTTTTTTGAGAACATGGCTTAACATGTATTTCATTAAGAGGAAAAAGAATGTTTACAAGGACCCAACGCATACACGAGCTAACTCACACGGCGGTACAGAGCTACAACGTTGTACTATACTAGGTAGAGAGGCGCTCCGCCGCGCCCATGAGTCATTAGTGAATTAAAAAGGATATTTTTAAGTTTGGAATTGTGTCATGTACAATTGAGAATGCCACTTTATAATTTTATGGTAGTCCAATTATTTTTTAATAATGTTAGTCTAACATGCATAAAGTGTAGGATTTGGTAAGAGTTGTAGGTCCCAACATTTATATACACATAACCTGCTCCTTTTCTTTCTTCATCCATTCTCCACCTAACACATTTAAAAGAAGTTTGTGTAAAATTTGTATGAGTTATTAATGTTCTCATTCCATAGGAATGTCAAAATTAAAAATTCAAAGAATCTTTACATAAAATAATCAAGTTTGGATGGTATGAAAGCATGAGATTTTGTGCAATTATGAAGCAAGGAAAGGGGTGTTCCTCAAAATGGTGATGAAACACGAGGACCTTGCTTCATAACATACAGATGATTTTTTTTTTGTTGAGAGGGATACTGATAGATTTTATCATGCCCGAGTTGCTCCATCCTTCAATCCGTGCATGGCCACGCCACTGGACTGCAATTGTGTGCCGTCATTCACTTTTGAGCCCCGCCGCTGTTCAGCAGACCTCACCCGGAGCCAACGCCACTCCGGACCCACCGTCCTCATCGATGCCGGTGAAAGAAGTGGAAGAAAAACCAGGCAGGTCTGTGAGGAAAGTTGCATCCATCTCAATTGTAACATGTAATTGGGAGCCACACTGATTTGACGGAGCCGTCAATTCCACGACCAGCGACCAACCAGGAAGGGTCACAATGAAAGGGCTTGTGGGCCACACAGCCCAGGAATTACTGGAATTAAGGGGCCGATCACTTTATAGCTCACACAACCATAGGCCGTACAGAAAATGATCAGCATTGGGCCAAGTTATCCCCGCAAGCAAAAGGAGGGCCCAACACGGACGTGCACCACAAACGCATGAGCGAAGCGCGTTTAGCCGCGGACGCGGCTGATTTTCATGCTTCCACGCCGTGAATTAAACACGTGTTAACTCGACCAGACTCCACGGAGTCGAAAACGCTGTGAGCTCGCGGATTCCTTCCGCTTTCAGCATTAGAATATTAGAATATACGGCTGCCTTTGAAAACATAATAAATAATTTCCAAAACATAATTTAGGGACACATAAATCAGTGATACTTTGTATTTTGGCAACTTCTCCTGATTTAGCATTCTATTTATCATGCTTATTTATTCCGGTGTCCTTTTGTATTTCTGTAGATAATTCCCACCATAATTAATCGTCCTTTTTTAAAAAGAAAACGAAACAAAATAATAAATGGATTCCATAAGTAACTCTAAGATATGCATCAAATTAAAATAATTATAATCAAAATAAATGAATAAATGATATCTACTTATCATTTACAACTCAATAAATTCTATTTCTGTCAACTCTCATGTAGTCACGTCACCCTAAAAAGTTGAGCCATTCGATTTTCTCCTGACAGAATCCTAGCTGTTCATCTTAGCCTTCTCACGAAGCATCAGTTATTAGTAGTGCCCTTTAGCTGCAAGTTATATTATATTAACCATTTTCTTTTATGAGATTATCGAATACCACCTTCTCCGTAATTCTTTTCATATGGTTAATATGATATAACTTGCAACTAAATCTTAATTTTATTTAGTTCCCTATCATTTCTTTTGTACTTGCACATCTATGGAACTCTATGTCGAGAAGCAAATTTCCTGCACTTCATTTGTTTTTTGAAACATGTATTTAGTGGATATAGAGCTCATGTTGTTGTGCGCATTTCATGTATCTTTTTTAAAAAAAACTTTGACATTCGTGAAAAACCAGAACTCACTGGAGACATCATCAGCCTTGATCCCTCCCCCCCCCCCTCGATGCCGGAAGTAAAACACCTATCGTAGGGGAGAATAAGTAAACTAATCAAGTGGATTTCTCTTGGTAATGTCCTTATCCTTGAGTTAGACTATATGTATAGATTATAATCATCTGCAGAGATTAAGCGTCTGTACCCACATGAAGATGTACTATAACATAGGGCTACCGTCGTAGCCTAAGTATAGAAACACTCACAAGATCAATCAACAAAACATCGACTAGTGACGCCCGTCTTTCACGGTTGGGATCCTCTAACCACAACACGAAAAAAGGTCTTGAAGGTGTGAAAGGCCTACCATTGGTCAAGTGAGGTATCCTCTACACATGGGTCGAGACATAGCTCCAAAAACCCACTAAACTAACTCTACACTATGGCGAGGCTAGCCGGTCCTCCGCTAAGCATCATAATCCAAAGACACGCCCATACAGGTCACGTGACATGCTAGTAAAGCCAGAGAGGCATACACCTAAGAAGCACCTATAATTTATTTAACATAAAAACATGTATAATTATAATGTGGGGTTCAATTAAGCACCTAAGCATCACTAAGCATGCAAGTAGTAATAGTATAGCATCATATGGTAAACGAGTGACAAGGATAGCATGGTATAACATAGGAATACTACAAGTACAAGTAACAGTTCATATGCATGAGTCATATTATGCAAGTACTAGGTCGGAGCAAAAGTGGTCAAGGATTGCGGCTTGCCTTTGAATCGAGGGTCTCGAGCAGGATCGGGTACTCGTACGTCTCGCTCTCGGTGAAAACTCATCGAACTCGCTGCTCGGTGGGAACTCCTAAAAACCCTCTCGACAACCACACATCGCACAAGTACGAGTGAGGTACGTAAAACGAGGCAAATAGATGTCGAATCGTAAATGTAGGAATTTAACTACTAGAACACTCGCTAACAACTACACCAAAGCGTAGAGTACGTCCCTACGAGTCTAACGCAACCGACCGCGTATTTTTCTCGACGATCAAAGGATTAATTATGAATTTCCAAAGAATTAAAGGATTTATGGAAATTCTAGAAATGATAAAAAGGAAAATGAAATATTCCTAGAATATTCCTTGACACGTCGGTGCCACACAAGCATCACATCAACACCATGTAGGACATAAATCTGCCGGATCAACACCGTGTGTCACTACTTCTGCCACGTCATCCCTAGTAGCTCAGCGCCACGTTAGCTGGCTCCTCTACCACGTAAGCACCACGTAGCAGATTTTCTACCATGTCATCCCGGCCACCGGAGCAGGCGGCGCCGCCAGGGCACCACCGCGCGGCC
Organism: Chloris gayana; assembly: GCA_031894775.1. NCBI lineage: Eukaryota > Viridiplantae > Streptophyta > Magnoliopsida > Poales > Poaceae > Chloris > Chloris gayana. The sequence continues at coordinate 133,962 of JAUNZO010000990.1, read as the reverse complement.
TGCCGTAGTCGCCGCTCCTCGTCTCTCTAGCTCGTCGGTGGCCAAACCATGAGCACCAGGGAACTCAGCTCGTCCCCTCGCACCAGCTGGTACCCACCACGAGCACCGGCTCCCACCTCAACGACGGCGAGAGCACGCCGCAGATGGCGCGGCGGTGGAGCGCAAAGGGAAAACCCCGGACCTCAGCAAAACTCCCAATTACTTGCACCTATCCAACGCTCATGTTCACGCAAACATAGCAGAACATTCCCCGGCCGAAAAGGTGACCGGAGCATCGCCGGCGGCGTAAACCGCGAGAGCGGAAAATAGTACCTCGACGAACCACTAAAATTCTTGCTCCTTTCTTCAACCTAACTCATGCACAAGCGATAGCACGACAAGGCGAAGCTCATCGGACCTCCAAACCATCATAAGCAAGCCTCTAACCCTAACCTCACCGGTGGCCATGGCTGCCCGGCGGCGAAATCGATGAAGGCCGGCAATTTATGCGTAGAGCAGGGGGAAAACAAGGGGGATGGGGTCACCGACTCACCGCAAACCTTCGGGAGACTTAGCGTAGGCGAAGAAGGCTTGACGGCGACGAGCTTGACGAGGAAGAAGACGACGAATGACAAAGGCGTGCGCACGCGTTCGAGCGTTTACCACGCATGATGCAAATCCGGAGCTGCAAGGATCGAGTCCGAGCGCGCTTAGGGCAACAGAAGGGGAAGAAGATCACCGTCGAGCACGAGCAGCGACGGTGATAGTGACAGTCGAGAATCTTCGATCAGCCCGCTCGTCCTCCTCCTAGCACCAAACTCAACGCGGTGACGAAAGGAGAATGCCTAGGTACAGGCGGAACTCACCGGCTTGCAACCTTGACATCAGCGGCGAAGGTAGGGCGGCGACCCGAAGCTAGGGTTTCAGGGGTTTTCGCCCCGGGGCGGCGCGGTTGGTGGGGAAAAGAGGTTGCGGCTGCTCTAGGCGTTAAGTAGGGGAGGCGTGGGGCAGGTAGGGCTAGCTCACGCGCTGGACGGCAGGAGCTCAACGCGTAGCGTGTCCCCGGGTTGGTGGCGTCGTGCGCGTAGAGGATAAAGTTGGAAGACTCCACTCGCTCATCAAGGCTGGGCCGCGCCTGGGCTGGCTGGTTGTCTGGGTCGAAGAAGAGAGAAAAGGCTGGGTCGGCTGTTGATTCGATCCACAAGCGAAAAATTCAAATGAACATTTTGCCAATTAATTCGAATACAAAGCTCATCTGAATTGTTGATTTGAATTCAGTTGAACATGATACAAGGTTTTGGAATTACAAGAATTTGGGTTGTTACATACTTACATACTACAAAAACAAAAGGTATGAAAAAACATAATGGTTGATGTATAGTGGTGAGGTAAAAAGGATTCAATTACAAAGAATTTCACATATCAAATGAAGCAACCTTTAAGCACAAGAAAGGCTATATTAGAGGTGAGCTATGGAAATAAGTACGCATCTAAAAGTTTAGATTGAATTGCAGAAAACTACAATTATTTATACCAAGTTGCGTAAAACTATAACTTTTGATTCCTATTGCGAAGAAGACAACTACTTTGACCGTAGGTTGCGGATAACTACAACTTTAGTAACTTGTGGTCATGGACCTACCTGTTAGCCTAATGATGTTATTCCATTGTCCAAGTTAGATGTGGGAACCAAGCCAAGTCACTATGTTGATGTGGAAGAGACATCTCATGTCTACTTGGGTCGGTCCCTGGTTATAAATTCGGTAACAAAATTGCTCAATCGTGTTCATCACAGTGCCTCCCTCCTCGTCATGATCACCCTCAATTTGGCCACCACCTTTGATTTTGCTTGCTACCCAACTGCTCCAGCCATGTCGCTCGAGTTAAAAATAAAGACCATCAACAAGTGCCTTGGCATGGATCCCGCATCCAATGTGGATAACGGAACAACATCATCAGATTGACAGGGAGGAGTCACGACCATTCTAGAGTAAAAATTGCTAAAATTATATTTTTCTACTACCATGACATGAATAGTTGTAGTTTTGCGCAATTCACTCAGAAGTTTATCAAGAAAAAAATACATAGAAAATGTTTTCTTCCCAAAAACTTGTTAATTGGAGATTTATAATAAAATGATATTAAACCTTCATACATAAAATCGATATATCGTACTTCATCCATTTTCAAATTGTTATTAGGACAAGAATTCTAGTTCAAAAATGAAGTAGCATTGTTGTCCTAATTAACGGCAACAATTTCACAATGAAGAGATTATGCTTCTATCAAATGATGTCGGCTCTTGCATCACTCTTAGCGCTTGACACCTTACTAGTTTCTTAGTTCATTTTGTAAATGAAGTTCCCTGGAAATGAAAGAATCGATGCGTAAATGCCATGTCTTGTTCACGCATGTATCTTCTAAAGAGAGAAATTGAGTGTCATTACAGTAAGAACTCCAATCATCTCCATTACCGTGATACAAAGTTGAACATTTCCGGGATTAAACTTGCCAAGTTTTCCCCGTTACAAAATCACATGTCCTCCCAATCACAAAGATTACTTGGACGCCGCGCACGTGACGACAAGCGCAATGATCGCCGCCTTATTGAACTCGGCGTCGGCCGCAGCCATGGGCGACGACAGGTTGAGGTCAGTGAACCCCTGCTCGCACGTATCGGGGGCGTCCAGCACCGCGCTCAGCGCCGAGATCGCGCTCTCCGGGCTGCCGGACGCGACGGCCTGCGCCGCCTGCACCGTGTCGCTCACGGCGTCCTCGTACAGCTCGGCGCAGGTGTCCAGGCAACTATCCACCCCCTTGTTGTCCTTGTTCGAGGCCTTCAGGGAGGCGACGCGGCCGGCGGTGCTTCGGGCCGACCGCGGCCGTGAACCGCACGGCGATGGCGGCGAGGCCGCGCTTGTCCGCGGCGGCGCTGCCCCTGTCGGCCTGGAAGAACCTGATGCAGTAGTTGTAGTCGATGTCCTCGTGGGTGCTGGCGATGGACTTGCACGTGTCTTGCAAGACGGATGCGGTGGACGGGGCTAGGAGGAATGCGAGAGCAGGGAGGAACAGAGCTTGCAGCTGAGGATTCATCACGGTTTCTTTCTTCCCCTTGGTTTGTTTAATCAGTTACTCTCTTTTTCTTATGTGTTGCTTTGCAGCGTTTTTGTGAAGTGACCAGAAAATATGTGGCCGGTCGTTATACAGACGACTGCCTTTGAAAGCGTAATAAATGGGTTCCAAAACGGTTTCTAAAACTAGCGACCCATAAATCAGTGATATTTTTTTTTATTTCGGCGACTTTTACTGGATTTGTCAGCTCTTTTAATCATGCCTATAATTATTCCTGTAGATTCCCTTTCCGTGATTTTTTTCTTTTAGACAATTCTGGCGGACATAATTAGTGACCCATAAATGAGTGATATTTTGGCTTTGGCAACGTCTCTGCCTGGATGGGACAGCTTTTATATCATGCCTGTAGATTTTCGTTACATGAATTGTTTGTTTAGACAATCTACAAGTGGGCAATTCCTGAATTCCAGATATGCATGGCATCTAATGGTCACCGACATAAATTGGGCGTCGAATACTCGAATCCAAACCGCGAAACATCCGGGCGGGCCTAAATAATTAAGATTCAGTACTTTTTATCCTCTGGGCCAATTTGGTGTGTGGGCTTCCGGTCGCGTTTATACGGGCCTAAAGTAGCCCATAAAACGGAGTCGGACGACCTGAGTTGCAAACTGTTCTCCAAGCGGTCGCTCAACTGCTCCAATCCCCTTGTGCGTGCATCGTAGCTCTGCTGGTCTCCCTTCTACATTTTCTTTTTCCGCACCTTATCCTTGATGCTTTACATGCTCTCTAGTATGACGACACCATAGCCGAACCGGGAGACGAACAGTGTTGAAGGTGTGCACCTACTCTCTACTCTGCGGGGTCAAGACGAACTGAGAAAAGTGGCAGCATGGTTTGGTTGGTGCGCTAGCTAATTCCTCGTATGGAGAGACAGAGAGTGAGTGAGTACCCACTCTACTCCTAATTATACTACTAGTATATACTACTTATAATTTTTTTCACTTCTTAAAAACGTTCCATGCACATGTCGATTGACGTCACGCGCAGGTGATTGGACTAGTGGTGCCACGACAGTAGAGGTCATACCATACCAGCACGAACTCGTTCGGAGCAGTTGCCGATGCATACTGCTCTGCTGACCTGAATGGTACCGGTAAACCAGGCACCTAACGCTGTTAACGTGAGTGAAAACGCTCGGAATGGCAACGGAGAATCGTTGCACCAAACCGTATGGCCGGCACAGCTCTGTCTGTTGCCAAAAGCCCAACGCCTGTGTCGTGGTTTTGACCACTGTTTTCCTGCTGAAGTGTTGAGCCCTGCTGGGGCCGTGGATAGAGTTGGTGACCAAACCACATCGGCTGGGTGTTGACCGCCTGTCAACGCCGCGGTGCCCTCGGTTTCAGGTCGACACTCTGTTCGGCACGGGGAACGGATGGGGATGGGTTGGTTACTACTCACGGCTCTGCTTTCGCCCGGCCGCGTGGCTCATGTGACCGTGCCCCTGGAATCGCATTGGAATCGGCCGGCGATCGAGCAGGCCAGCGGTGCAGGGTCCGTTGCAGATGCAACGCCTGCCCGTGACTGAGATACTGCGCGCGTAACTGCTTTGTTATTGACGTATAAAGATAAGATGCATAGCTCACTTCGTTCTGAAAAGAAGGTGACGTTCTCTGATCTTTAGATTTTCACCTCCAGGCAGGGCACGTTAGAATTGACAAGGGGTGAGAAGGCCGTGGCTTGGAATGCCTTTTCACTGACAATACAGTCTTCAAATTTTGGAGACTCAAGCATCTGGACAGTGGTCAGTCCACAAACCTGAATGTCCGAGAATATATCAGTCGTGCTTTCAGTTGCGGCAACTGGAATCGATTTTCTTTCTGGAGATCGATCAAGTGCAGTATTCGAATGCAGCCAAATATTTCAACTTTCCATCACCACGAATGACAAAGAATGTTTAACACTTCACGCCGGCATAAGCACTGCTAGTCTCGTACAGTAACAGTGCATCACTACTCTGTTTAAGGACTACTGTAGAAGAAGGAACCCCAACCACTTCCGCGTCTGCGAGTTAAAACGGCAGTCCACGTTGGCACCGTTGTTCCATCTGGCATTCATGCTGACACCTCCGACTGCCACGTTGTGAGTTGTGACGCACATCACACTCTCCACAGTCACCACACATGGACATAGGTACACACACCACTGATGACACGCACGCACACACAAAACTACGACGACGTCCTTGGAGAAAGGAAAAGAAAGATGCGACCAACTAAACAGCAGCGCACAGATAACAACAATTCTGCGAGCACGTTGTCTAATTTGGCACCATATTCCCCCGCTTTTCCAAAATCCGAACTCCTAGGAGCGATAAACTAGTCTATGTGCAAATGCTGTATGATGACACAGTCAACAGGCGATCCAAACGCATCGGATCACCTGAACTGGAATTAGCAACACGGGACACAACAGTAAGACCTGGTAACAACGTTTACACGCCGGCGATCCAACGGTACATGACCATGAACGCCGTCTCCTCCTCGTCGGAGCCTGGCGTCGCCGACATCTCCGCCGCCGCCTCCGCGTCCCACAGCCACGGCTCCTCCTGCCGGACGTTGTTGTTGATTCCGGCCTGGTGCTGGTGGTGGTGGGTCTGCTGGCCCCACCGCGTGCTCCACCGCCCGGAGAAGGTGTACGCCGTGGAGGCGAGCCGGTCCACGTACTCCCGGAGCCAGCCGCGCGACGAGCCCGCCGCCTCGGCCACCGCCTCGCCGGGCGGAGACGGCGCGTCTTCATCCTCCACACCGACGGCGGGCTTCTCCTCCTGCTCCTTGATGATGACGTCCCTGATGGTGGTGGGGCGCGCCACGCGGGACACGACGGCCTCCACCTCCTCGTCGATCTGGTAGTCGAAGGACCCCAGCGAGTAGGTGCGGCTGTTCCTGCTGTTGTTCCCGCTTCCGGCAATCGGGGACGATCCGCGGATGGTGCCGATCTCGACGACGAAGCTCCTGGACCGGCTCCTCGCCAGCTCGGGAACCGGCGGCGGCGGCTGCGCGGCGGCGAGCATGGCGGAGAGGCACGGGTGCGGGACGGCGACGACGGCGGCGCGGCAGAGCGGGCAGGACGGCGTGGTGCGGAGCCAGGCGTCGACGCAGGCGGCGTGGAACGCGTGGCGGCACGCCGGGAGCAGGCGCAGCTCGGCGTCGGGCGTGAACGGGGACAGGCACACGGCGCAGTCCGGGGAGCTCTTGGGCAGCGCCGCCAGCGCCGAGGCCATCGTGAACAGCGGCAGCGAGTCGATCAGCCGCTGCTTCTCGTCGGCCGGCGCCGCATCCTCCTTCTTCCGCCCCTCGGCCGCCGCCGCCGCCGCCGCGGCCGCGCCGCCGGCATGGAGTCCACCACTCTACTCCCTGCCGACTGGGACACCTCGCTGTCGCGTTGCGTCTGCGGGAGTGGCGGCCGGGACGGATTGCGGTCGGCGAGGAAGCGGAGCAGGAGGTGGATGGCGACGGATGCGAGGAAGACGAAGGCGAGCAGCGCGGCGATGATCATGAAGGAAGGCAAGAAGGACGAGGACGCGGAGTATGCCGAGGCGTTGGCGCCGATGCCGCCGCCGGACGACGGTTGCGTGGGAGACGGGAGAGAGGACATGACGATGGTCTCATTCACCGCGCGCGGCGCAGGACTGGGACGGGGGTGCCGCGGCTTTTATGGTCAGGTGTGGTGGACTGGTGGTGCGGAAGCTGAGGCCGGGAGTGAATAGTGGCAGGCAGGGTGCACTCACTCACTTCACGCAGATCCCTGCCGCCGCGGGGAATGGAGGAGGTCATCAGACTTGCAAGCAAACCAATCCACGCCTGCCAATATTTTAGTACGCACTTCGTAACTGCACTACTACTGCTGAACAGATACTCCCCAATTGATGTTAAAAATGGTAAATGCTCTCTGTGTCTTCACATGATTTCTAAAAACATCCTCTATCTTTTCTATAATCCTCTCCAGTTAACTAATGTAATGAATGCTGATGCATCATAGCCACAATGGAGATGGTACATGGATACTACAAGAACCTGCATGCACTGACCGACAAGTATTGATGGGATCACATCTAGCCATCAATTCGACCAAATCCGTCGAAGCTCATCCGATCGACAGCGATTCTGTTCTCATACTCCCCTGCTGGGGGCGTTCTTCCACAACCAATGTACGTTTATATTTATTGATATTCAGATAAGAGCATGGACGAATGTACGTTTACGCACTGTACAGTTGTAAACCGGTATAACAGGAGTGGAGCAGTATTTCACCAAACGGTTAGAAGCTCCCAATAAAGGCCGCCGGAGGTAACGTAAAGCACCGCCGCGTTGTTTTGTTATAGTCCTAAGTACAATGTTGTACCGCCACATATTAAATTGCGTGTCCAATGTTGTGTAAAAGAGAGTAAAAACTCTGTAAAGACACGTCGCGAGTCGTGGACCCCTAGTACGCTTTGACGTGCCATGAGGTGGTGAATTTTGCAAGCCCAACAACAATATTTATATACGAAAATTGGCACGAGAAAGGAGAGGAGAGGGAGACAGTTTTTTACTCTCTTTTTTTCCGCCCCAGGAAATGTTACTACATCATGACAGTAAGATGATTAGATGTGCGTGTTGCATATTGCTTGGAATGAGTTGAAGCGATCCATAATTAGATCTCTGTTTACTCAGTACATCCACAGGCCGCACAGCACATGCGCCGTAGAGATAGGCCGTGCGGACGCGAGTGTTAATCACAGAATTAGTACTCCTGCCGCGAGTGCGAGTCGCCACTTGACAGGCAACCATCGCACGGAATGATGATCACTGTTGGGTCGGCATGATCTGAGAACCAGAATGTCAGATCAGAATTCTCGAGTAAAAAGAAAAGAAAAAACTAGTAACCCGTTTCAGATTCACTGAGGACTAGGGAGTACTAGTATTAGTCTACTCCAGCCCTCGCTTTTTGTCCGTGAAGAAGTGTCTGTCCCAAGACGGAGCGGAACCAGCCCACACGATGGCAAGGCAAAAGCGTGAACTTTGCAAGGTGTCTTCCGTTAGTGCGAGAGATCAATCGCCCTGCTGCTTTTCGATCCAAAGCAAAGGAATCGCGCGAGATTGCTTGGCTTGCACACTTAGCTTGCACCCGGTGTGTTTTTCGATTGCCTTCCTGCCGTCGTGGCCGCAGCTCCATGGCCGAATCGAGGGAAAGACTGAGTGTTAAAAGGGCCAGCGCTTTGGTAATGAAACCCTGCCTCATGGCGTCCGCTTTTGCTGCACCAGTTATGATGAACATGAGATGCACTTGCGCCCTGTCCTTCCTGCCAATTTTTTCCCTTTCCGCTGGCCCAGGTTTCTTTGGATCTTTCCACTGGAGTTGCGCGCCTTCTCATCTCATGATGATGCCATTGCCATCCGTAAGTAGCTCTCCAACTTGGAAGGTGGCTGCGAGCAGAAAAAATCCTGAACAGTCTTGTCATAGCCCCGTTGTCTATATTAATCTCCTTTTTAGATAATGACCTCTACGTTTATCTAAGATTTACGATTAACCTTTCTCGTTTGGCACTGACCAGAATTCACATGGTGGTAAAATGGACTTGTATCACCTGCCGACATCGAGACGATCGCCTGCTGACTACTAATCTAGCTTGGTTCGCACACACTGACATCATGCTAAACTTCCACCAGCACGACAAGTTACTGCGATGCCCGGCTGCCGGGAGGAGGGAAACCCATTCGAGGATACGTGTTGGAGCAACGGACGCTGAGGATGACACCACGCGATCCCTGTGATGGTGCCGTGAGTGACCTAATTCGCCTGTGACCTCACCCGGGGGACGCAGATCTTTGTTGCCTGGATCCGCACGGAAAAACGCTTCCAAGCTTCCATTTCGGTTGGTCCACCACGAATTCGGGCGCAGTGCCAACTCCGTGAGCCGGAACCGGCCAAATTTGTTAGCAGATTGTTGTTCACCAAGACGAGCGGAAAGCAGCGGCGACCTATAATCTAATCTCGCCCGGTCTGGGTACCTCACACGCAATTACGCGCACGCATCATCAGGTGAACAGAGCCGTCAGCCGAACAGAAGAGGAAGTTTGCGAATTTTTTTATTAATAATCGATTTTTTTAATTATTTAATATAAATAACCGTCAAATCTGTAAAATTATAAAAATAGTTGCTCCTGGAACATATCGCCCAACCAAAGAGCGACAAGTGACATCTGTGGGACCCGTCGACCAACCGTTGCGGGACAGAAACCTATCGCCCACTGGTTGGGCGACAGGATTCGATTGCTATTTTTTTCGTTTTTTTCCTGCCTTAACACTTAAGTCTCTCTAACGCTCGATTAAAAATACTTTGACAGTTCAAAAATTAATTTTGATTTTTTCTTGTGATAGAGTATACAGTGGAGCACCCGTTTTAGCTTTGAAAAGTCCCAAATATGATGACAATTTTAAAATAAAAATTACTAAATTTGGATAGCTGTTAAGAAATAATGAATTTTTTCTGTCATCTAAACCTTCTTAAAAAATTATGAAAAAATGATCTAAATTCATTGGATCTATAGTAGTATCAACATCTATTTTTGTTAGGATTAGGTTGTGTTTAGTAATTGCGAGTTATTTAAATAGTGTTCAAATTTGAATTCAAATTTAAAGTTTAATTGACCATATTTCGAAAAGTAACTCCTCATAATGTCTTATTTGATAATCATTATTAATATGATAACGCTTAAAAGAGTTACTTTTCGAAATATGGTCAATTGAGGAGTTACTTTTCGAAATATGGTCAATTAAAGTTGAATTTAAATTCAATTTAAACACTATTTAAACAACTCACAATTACGAAACACAACCTAATCCTAGATGTTGATACTACTATAGATCCAATGAATTTAGATCATTTTTTCATAATTTTTTAAGAAGATTTAGATGACAGAAAAATTCACTATTTCTTAACAACTATCCTAATTTAGTAATTTTTATTTTAAAATTGTTGTCATATTTGGGACTTTTCAAAGCTAAAACGGGTGCTCCAGTGTATACTCTATCACAAGAAAAAATCGAAATTAATTTTTGAGCTGTCAAAGTATTTTTAATCGAGCGTTAGAGAGGCTTAAGTGTTAAGGCATGAAAAAACAAAAAAAATAGCAATTGAATCCTGTTGCCCGATGAGTGGGCGATAGGTTGCTGTCGCCCACCGGCTGGACGATGGGTCTCACAGATGCCACTTGTCGCCTTTTGGTTAGGCGATATGTACTGTCAGCCCATCGAACGAGCGACGAAGCGACTATTTTTACAATTTTACAGATTTGACTGTTATTTATATTAAATAATTAAAAAATCGATTATTAATAAAAAAATTCGGAAGTTTGCCATTTGGGTGTATTTCCAACGGCCCAGTTGTCAAGTACAAAGTACAATACGACCCAACAAAAATCAACGGGCCGCATCGAAGACGTAGGGGCTTTTAGCTTGGTCCAGGACTACAGAAGAAGGGGAGTCCGGCGCTTCACTGGCGACGGCCTGTGGCGCGTCCACAACCACCGACGACGCGGCCTTCTTGTGCCGCCTGTAGACAGCCCACGCACTGAGGCAGCCCAACAGCACCGCAGCAAGGCCGCCGGCGGTCACGGCCCACGCTACTGCGTACGCATTCTTCTTCCTGGGCCTCATTTGGTTTCCCGCGTCACTCTGCTCCTGCCGCTGCGGGACGATCGGCGGGTTGGGCCCGGCGAGGCTGTTGTTGCCGTCGTACGTCTGGATCTTGAAGACCTCGAGGCCGTTGAGGATGGCGTCGTAGAACTGCGGCTTCGACGCCACGTCCGGGTGCAGCTCGACCCACATGTCAGTCTGCCCGGACCCGGGTTCCGCCACGACGAGGTAGTCGGCGTACACGGGCCGTCCGATCCCGCCGCTCAGCGCGATCACGTCCACCATCTCCTGCGCCGTGCGGTTGCCGACGTACACGTCGAACACGCGCTGGTTGATCCTGGTGATCGGGTACTGGATCTCGCAGAAGTGGAGGCGGACGAGGTAGAAGAACCCGGCGTCGACGGGGAGCACCCAGGTGAGGTTGTAGTTGAGGTTCACCTGCGCGCTGGGGCCCATGGACCGAGCCGTGCCGTACACGTCCTCCGGCGCCGCGTAAGAAGGCACCGTGCCGTACTCGATGGTGACGTTGCTGTCCTTGCCGTAGCTCACGCCGAACGCCGCGCCGAGGATGTACCAGGAGTCGCCGTCCCAGGAGCGGAACAGGCGGCCGGAATCGTTGGACGGAGCGATGTACGCGCCGCCGACGTTGAGCCGGTACATGGTCTGGAACGCCGTGTCCGGGCGGAGCGGCGCCGGGTCCGGCCGCCCATTTGCCAGGGTGGGCACCGGCTTGCTGAACAAGCCCGCGGGCGCGGGCACGATCTCGATGCCGTTCACGAACGCGTAGTACTGGGACTGGGACGGGGTGAAGGTGACGCGGAGGGTGCGGTCGGCGGAGTCGCCGACGTGGAGGGAGAACTCGCGGACGATGCAGGTGAGGTTGAGCGCGACCGCGGTCTGGGACGCGTTGAAGTCGCGGAGCAGCGTCACGCCGCCGGCGGTGACGCCGAAGAGCGCGTCGGCGGCGGGGCGGGCGCCGTAGGCAGACGGGTAGAAGAAGAGGCGGAGGAACACGCGGCCGGCAGCGACGGGGAAGGAGTAGGTGTAGCTGGAGTTGAACACGCGCGCGGTCTTGTACGGCACGGCGGACGGCAGCGAGGGGTCGTCGTAGGATGCAGAGGCCGCGACACCGGCGCCGGCCGTTGACGACGCGGACCTATTGGAGACGGCGTCGCCGGGCCATTCCCGGCCGTCCGAGTCGGTGGCCGAGGCGGACGCGCCGCAGTTCACGCGGATCGTTCCGGCGACGTCCCCGCTGTCGCCGCTCGCCGCGGTGGCAAGCGACATGCCGACGACGAAGCTCAGCACCAAGACGCGCCGCAGCAGAGTGGAGCAGGCCATAGGACTCATCTTTTCTTGGTGTTCACTGATCACAAACGCATAGATCACAAGCACGCGGGAGTGCTTGCTGGGTTGATTCTAGCGTAAGATGAGTTCAGCACTGGGCACGATAAATACTTGTGCCGCACTGGTCGTGGCGCGCTCGGTCTTTTCGTCGCACGACGCGGAGTGGCACTGAAGTTCTGGTCCTAGGTCAACATCATTAAGCTTTTGAACTTGGGATTTTATCATTTATAGCAGCGTGGTTGAACGGAGCCGGCGACCGATTCAGCGAGATTGAGACAACGACAAGCAAAATAATCGTGCTTGAGCGCTGGCGGTGAACTGTGAATCACTGCACAAATGGCTGCTAACCCATCATCCAGCTATCATCCTGCCACGAGAATCTGAGAACAAATCGTCTGATTCGATTCGCTGGCGAAGACCGGCGTCGGCAACTTTTGTTTTTTTGCTAATATCTGGATCTCGCTACTATATTTGTTTGACCAGTTTCAACTTTTTATGTGCGTGGAGTGAGATCATGTGGGGTCCCGTCCTTTCTGCGATTGCCCAGCGGTGGTCAAGGAGCTACGAATCTGCTGAGCTGCATCTGTATTTTTGGGGGAGAGAATTGCACCGGCTTCCAGCTTGTATTCCATCCTCTACTGCTCTACAACAAGATACGTATCTAGCAATAGCTGCTGAATGTATCATCTGGTCTATTTCAGGAAAATGTGACGTCAAAAGATGCGTCGCTGTATGGATGGCACTCGGCTTCCGAAATTACGCGTTAGAATGGACAAACCGTAAGCCAAAAAAAAAAAAAAAGAGAGAGAGACTCCAAACAGAGGGCCTTAGCTGATGTGCCACCGGAGCTCGGTTTGCAGCTAATACGCGTGTGCTTGGTTATTGGGTCAGCAGATCCAGATGATCTTGATGAAAGTGCTCCTTGTGACCCGGCGGTGCCCACATGCCGGCCGTGCTTGATGTGCTTCCTGCTCACACGGACATGACCGTAGACTAGTCTTCACCGGTGGCCATGTCTCTCGAGCATCTCATGTGGTCTGGAGACGGCAGTGGCCATCTCTCTCAAACACACGGCGGCTTCTCTCTTAGGTCTAGTCTCGGGGAGAGCACCATGCGTGCGTCACACAGCTGGTTGCTAGTTCGTCGGTACTACCTGCAAATGCTAGCGAGTATCATTCAGCTTCCATTCACATGCATGCCAGATTGTTTCAGGTCGGAGTGGCATCTCCAGTATTCCTGTACCCAACAAACAGGCCACCAAACGGCATGAACAAGATGTGCCCCGTCTGCACATGTTTTCACAAGTTCCTACAGATACAGTAATCTATACACATTACACAATTTCGTCCCATTGCCGCAAATACAATGGCGATTCGTTAAGGATTAATGAATAATTTGTCATAGCCTTCTGAGTTCTGATGCAGCTTCCTTAAAAGTACTGTTTTCCAGCATAAATGTGGCATGGATATAACATTATCATGAATAGCCGACATCATCTCCTAAGCACATACACATTCTCCTGGGAAACTGTCTAATCCTTATGTAACAGTTCAAATCTCCCATCATGCCAAATAATGATCACATACACCTGTGACAAAAAAAACAGGTTCCACATCCTGTCACACCACCAACAATCCCCAAGGTGTTGAGTTTTCATGACCTCATCCTTTTAAGGTCCCTTTCACCACGGTCATAGCTCCGGTGCTCATGAACATCCTTTCTTTTCCGAGTATCGATCTCCGGAGAACGGTATTCTTGACTGTCCATGGACAGTTCACCTTCTTCGGTGTTCTCTGTGATACGAGTAGCGTTCAAATGATCCTCCTGGTGTCCAGGATGGGGCCAACTCTGCCTCCTCTCAGCAGCCAACTCTACCCCATGTTCCAGCTCCCTCTCAATGAGATCATCATCATCCATGACATCAACCTTTTTAGAAACATCACCTTTTGATTTCCTCCGCTTCTCAAGAGCTGCTTTCACCTTATCCTTGTTTATCCTTTTCATTGCATCCATGGATGACATATTGGGGCCTTCATTGCTATTAGCACTGCCATCCTTCGGTTCATTCTGAGATATCCTAGAGTTTGGCTTCTCAAGATGAGGGTGGTCATAGCCATGGGCAGGACTCTCATCAGCTGCTCCTGGAACTTTACCGGGAGCACGTTGATTAGCAATACTCACAGAACTACTATTGGTTTCATTTCCTTGTGATGGTGGTGGTGCAACACGGTTCTGCTCGTAGAGTTCCAACATCTGGTTACTAACCTCTGTAAAGGAGTAAAATATGAAGTGTAAGCACACCTTTGAAATTATGATTCACAAAAAATGGAAGAAAAAATCGATGGGACTTTGGAAACAAAGGAAGGACAAAAGAAATACAGCTGAAAGATGTAATAAAAAAATACGAATATTCCTCTTAGTTCAACCAAATGAATCCACAAGTCAGTAGCCTGATAAAGCATCGCAATATACCAGACCCCTGGGTATCCTAGCACAATCACCAGCGGCTCCTTTAAATCTACTTTATCAAGAAAAATACACACCCGTGCCCCCCCCCACCCCCACCCCCGCCCACACACACACTCACATGGACAGGTTCATGAGGACAATGTGGTCGCCAGCAATTATAGCAGATGCGTGCAAGGTGCAAAACATAAATCATTCAGAAATCAAAAGATGAATCAAGGTACCGCAATGCACGTATGCACAACCAATTTTGCATCTAGAGACCAAGACCAACCTTCCAACTGACGCGGGGTTACATCAAACTCTTGCCACCAGACCTTCTCGCCATCAGATGGAAGCTTTACTTTGAGAAACTTCGCAGCAAGGAAGATTGCGCCAGCCGCAATATGGTGCGGCTTGAATTGCAGGCAAAGTGATGTGCGGAGCCTGTACACCCCTTTTAAGGCGTGGTAAATAGGCATACTTGGAGATTATTATTTGCAATGAGAAGAGTAATTTAGCATACCCATCATTGACAAAATTCCAGGCAACTTGAGCTAGTGCATTTTGAGCAACCTTGAACTTTTTATTGCTTCAACCAAGGGCTTGTAAGGATGGTGCACATTCAAGTCAAAACCAAGAGTTACAAGCACAACACGCTCCCCAAGTAAAATAAGCTCTTTCTGCTGCTCATATACTTCCTGATGAAAACAACACAAAATAGATAGCCACAATTATCATCCTGTGGAAAATAATGAAGAAAACTTCATAAATCGAGCAGCACAATTTTCCGTTATTTTTTTTTCCGTTTTACACTTTAGAAGACCAAAATAAAAAACGAAAAAGTAGTGCCACAAAAGAAACAGGACAGCCATGAAGATTTTGTACAACAGAAATGTCAAGAAAAATGCTTCAAATCAAGTATGTCACCTTTTGCTTTATCCGTTGAGCGGCATCGGTATCCTTTTTATGGATGATCTCGTATGAGAGGAGTATGACATCCTTCAGAGGTCTGGGTGTTTCTTCAACTTTTCCCGCTAAGAACATACATACTGTTGCGATAGTCTGTTAAAGTGAACTCATGTATTACAACTTTTAAATAGCATTTGATATAAATTCCTTACAAAATAAACATACAGCATGATGCATTGTATGGTGCAAGTTAATAGAACATAAGAAGAGAGTGTGTTGCCTTTTTAACTTATTTTTTATAATAAGCATGCAGCATGATGCGGCAATGAAATGACTGCTAGTGATTGACCATCTAATAATATTGCACATATTATTGAGTGCACATAGTGATTCACTCAGTCTTATACTTGTAGCAACTATAAGAGGTACAAGGTTTCTAAAGGCTTACCCGTCTGTCATTTTTTGCATGAGATTGACGAAGAAAAAACCGATGACAAAACACTATAGCCGTAGCAATTGTCACTTGAGGCCTACATTATAAAGCTACTTGAATTAGAAGGGGGCAAAAGCAAAACTCACAAATATAAAAGCATCAATTGTAACAAAACTACAGTACATGCAATAGATTATAGGGATGTTTACTGCCTCCCAGACAATTAAAAAGTGGTTATTCTCAGGCACAAAAATACAAAATTCTTGATAAGCTATATAATTCATTCACTAACTCTGTATTGCAGTTGCACTGATTGTGAACTAGCGGTTTGCCCATTTGTGACAGTATTAATAAAGAATAGTGAGTCATGGTCTTTCTTTTCATAGAGCAATACTGCATACGTGCATATGGCAACCGTTCAAACGTAATAATAATGGTTGACATGCTTGTACATTTACAACTATCACATCTATCTGGCGCCAAATGATCAATGTTCCTACATAGAACTAAGCCTACCCCAACTTGGCCACCTGTTTGGGACTAAGAGCCTTTGTTGATGATGATAATGATACCAAAGTGGGATATGACCATATAAAAAGGGGCAGATATGACATGATTAAATAAGAATCAGTTCTCCAAATATCTCAGGTGAAACTACAAATTTAATGAATGCTCAAATCAAACAGTATGTCATGACATACGTCATATGGAGTGGGGACAGTTGTAATATGTGAAATGATGTGTCGCAATCCAGTATTCTAATCTAACTAACTTGCTTATGGCATATGTGTGAGCTATTACTGATTACAAGCGCTACAATTTACAGGACATTGCTATGAAATTACCCTTTATACTTTAGATGATGTTGATTGTACTATATGTCACCATCTGTATTATAGATGTTACTAGAGGACTAAAAATGTATGCAAACAGGAGATAAAGGTCATCTAAGAAAAGCTTAATGAAGTAGAAAAAGTATAGGCAAAATAACTGTCATGTTTTCAAAAAAAAACAGCAATAGAAATAAAGCATAGGTCGTCTGGTATTCTTACACTTTAAGCCTCATCCCCAAATCCTGCAAAAATGTACAGTATGACTTGCGAAGATAGGACTCTTTCTTTAGATCGATGCCATCTCTCCTTGATAGAGAATTCTCCTCTATTTCTTTCCTACTAAAATACCACGATGCACCGAGTTGGCCACTTTCTGCATATCTATCATATGGAATTCTATATGGGCTGTTGTCTACAATTCCATGATGTGAAGAGTCACTCGTCTGCATGACATCCATGAAGATATTCCTAATCTGTTATCCACAACCTGAAGCACAGAAGAGTAGTATGTAGTTATCACAGATAATTATCATAGCAATAACAATATTCAAGTCAAATGATAGGTGGCTAAAGTTTTCGTATTTGATTATAAAATCGGAGTTATCTGCTCTTCTAAAACGTCGAATACTTTTAAAAGAATGACAAATAGGAAATGGTTAGACCAATCAGCAATCATAGATGTTCTGTTAATGTGCAAGCATGTAAATAATTTCACAAACATGTAACTGTTCGTGATTCAAACTAACAAGAGATGTATCCGACATATTGGTGTTTCTTTCTAAAGTGTTTTCCATTTCAAATCTTGGAACAATAATCGCCCAAGGCAAGTAATTGGCTTGACCTTATATCAAACCACATCTTACAATGAATCATGCATGACAAAATTATAGGGAACAACACCGTTTTCTTGCAAACTTCTGTTCTCGATGCTATTTGTTTTATTGAAATCCGGTGAATAGGGTTGCCCGCATCAAAGCAAATCCCAACCTAAATCTAAATAACGCAACTACGAACCACAGTTAGATTACACGTCAAGAGAAACATTGATTTAGTGCAACTTTGTAAGTGTTTTTTGGTCGTCATTGTAAGCTTGATCTTTTTTTTTCAATTTGAGCAATCCATACGCTTGCCCCATGGTCCGTGTCATCGTAATTCAAATTTAACGGCAAATGAATAAGAGACTTAACGAATAAGCAAAAAAGAGTAACTTGAAGCTGGTTGCGTAACTGTAGTACCATGAAGGGCCCGTAGGCTGGTACTCAAACAAAAAAGAGCAGTTAATGCAAATCAGAAGACCCATTCGCATGTTCTTTTATCATCGTTGTTTCGCTAGACTTACATTAATCACTGCTAATTCATAAAAGCCGAATTAGCGAGCCTAATTTCTACCGTAATCTATGCTCGAGAAAGCTTTCCTCGTCCTTTATGGTTGGGAATTGGGAGGAAATGGAACCATGGACATACCTCCGGCGGAGAGCACCCGCGGTACTCGGATCTGCCGCTCGTGCCGGGTCTTTCACCCCCGAATTGGACGGGCAGCGGGCGACGGTGTGGTGTCCAAGCAGCGCGGGGCGGCGAGGGCAGGTGCGACGCGGCCTGGCGGCGCAGCGAGGGGCGATCAGGCCGCCTGGGGCATCGGGGTTGGGGATCTGCTGTGAATGGATCGAAGGAAGGAACCCTAGCTGCAGTGAGTGACGCTCGCCCTCATCCTAAATGCATTTTGGGTCCACAAGTCGGTAGCCTGGGTACTAATGTTCCACACGCGTAACCATCGCAATCCACGTGTCTGATTCTTTAAACAGCAACGGTTACAACTGCATACTTCGAGCTGTCAAAAAAATAATACTAGTACAATCTAGCTCCGGTGTTTCTGGTTGGAACAGTGTTCGTGTAAGTTATGTCAAAATAATTTAATGTTCAAATAACTAGTACGAACAAATTATCATCAGATTTGAATCATGTGAGAGTGCAATAGCATTCCTGGTTGCTAGAGCTCACTATCTGGCTTCGACCCAAATAGAGCTTAGTATCTCGCTTCGACCCAAATACAACGAGATTGATGCTATGTACTTTGTACCGTGTAGGGGTTAGTCGTGGAACCTCGTATATGAAGATTGATCTCTCCAAACACTTGTGACTATCAATCTCCATATAGAAAGTCCTATGATCTACCCCCTCGTCTACTTTTATTGTGCGTATTTCATCAAGACAAAGACCAAGTAGCAAACTCATTCCCATGAAACCAACATCAAATTCGTTTAATTCACGTTGGAATAGGCGTGGTAACTCTTTGTTCCCCGTCCTAGACACCGTGCACGCTCGAGGTTGCATCACAGGCCTACACCTCAATGTGTCTTCACGACCAGGTAAACTGGTTCCTAGGCCTTCTTACTAATTAAGCGGTGCATATTGTATTAACTATGTCAACCAATCTAACAACTGCTTGCGCAAGTGACGAGAAGGACCATCATTGATGCATACAAATATGCACAATATTTAGAGATTTCTCTTATTTGCAAATGCACACAAGTAAAAATGGACAGAGGGAGTATTACACTAAATAGTGGTACTCAACGACTTTAATATGACATCAATACCAAAAGAAAGTACAAGCAACATTTCTCTAAAAATATTGATAAAATATTCAGAATTTTGACACACTATAAACAAATATTGATATAGTGAATTTAATATTCACGATTATCCTTAAAAATCAAAGTTCATTTCAATATTAAAAAAATAAAAACTGACATGAAATATTCAAAATATTGGTACATTATAGATATGTGTTAACACAGTATATTACAAATGTTGACAAGAAATATATTTTTAAAAAAATTATAGTTTATTTTAATATTTTTTGGAAAAAATAAATATTTTCCTAAAAATAATGATACTAAATATGTAAAATGTTGACACAATATATATACATGTTGCCGAAAAAATGCTTGCGTGGTACATTCAAAATATTGAGAAAAGTTTAAATGATTACCAAATTTTAAATATATTTACATTAGATCTTATTTCTTAGATTTAATGCTATGCAAGAGAGTGGTTTAAATGGATTTGAAAACAAACTTACATTAAGGAATAAAGTACATTTGAAATTCATAAACTGATACATTTCTCTCACACACCCATCCACCCGAACAAGAGCATGATACGTGACAACATCATAAAGATCCACATCATACAAGTGTTAACGGACCGTTGTACTATTGCGTTTTTGGGACCAATCTCACTAACCTTAATTTGGGACCGTTCTTCATATATAGGAAACACTGTTGATGTTGGCAAATGGCAATGGATTGATTCTAGGGTTGTGGGCTTATTCGGCCTGAGCACGTCTTTAGCAGAAACATAGGCCTATATTAGGCAATCGTCGTTTGGGCCGAGTTGCTGCGTGTTTAAGATTAAAATATCTAGACTCGTCGGAGCAACCAACTGATCCAAACGTTTTATCCACCCGTCTTAACAAAAGAAAAATGAAAGTCCCGTAAATAAAAGAGTAAAGTTCATGGTAGGTCCTTAAACTTGTCTCACCATGTCATCTAGATCTTTGTACTATCAAATTGTATTTCTAACTTCTTAAACATAGTTTTGGATGACATTAAGGTCTCATACTTCAAAATATATCATTATTCCAAATAATTTGATTAATTTTATTTTTCGTATATGTAACTTACTTATAATTAAATTGAAATATATGAATTTCAACTCAAATGTGCGTATTTATAGATTCCTGGACACACTATGATGTTAAACAGACAAAAGTACTTCATTTCGCTTGTTAGCTAGATTTTGATTTATCCATTAACTTTATATTTTTATATAACGTGTGTCTTTATTAATCAAGAATATTTTATAAAGAGAGAGTTAGGAACTAAAATATAGTTGCGAGTTCCTTAAGATTGGGCATGAAGTGTGATGAGTTAAGTGGTTACAAATGTAATAGCAATAAACTGTATTGTAGGCAAGATTTGCATGATTGACTAATCCATTATGATAACACTCGTATTGTAGAAACTAGATGATACCCGAAGCCATGTTTAGGACCTATATTTACATTTCGAGAGTATATGGACTAAAATGACACCCAAAGCTAAGTTTATGTGGCTAAAAATGCAATTTGTGAGTATAGAGAACTTGTTGACACGGTGAGACACTACACCACAACAACATGTTCCTTTACCAAAATATAGAAGCTTCATGCATTTTTTCTAATCACCAATCAATTGTAAGTTCCACATATGGCCATTAGGCATAGATAGATTACATGGTCTCATCTCCGTCGTATCACGATCACAATGTAAATCTTTAGATGAGATCTAACATAAGCATCTAAATTCATTTCTCCCTAGAAGAGTTTGCTAGTCCAACTTAGATATTAACACGTGTTGCACTCAACCTTAAGCTGGACCGTAAGCTACGTCCTATGACATGTTCACTTCCGACAACGCTTTCATCATCATCGTCTTCTTGCACAAAAGGTTGCCATTGCACAACAATTGTAACTCTAATTGTTGCAGAAAGGATGTAAGCTATTTTTGGGTTCTTCAGTATTTGCATTCCCAACTTGCATATAAACACATGTTGCGCTTAACCTTAAGCTTGACCGTAAGCTACACCCTATCACATGGTCACTTCTCACAACGCTTTCATCCTCTTCTCATTTCTCAAAATGTTAGCATTATTCCTCTATATATTTCATATTCAGTTTGCTCCTCAGGCTGTCCCACGACTTTTATTTTTCCTCTCACCTCTTACCATTTTTTCTCCTAAAAATGATTAGAAATAAATCAGCAAATGATAACTGATGAAGCTAAATAAAAGCAAGTGAATAGAAAAACAAGAATGCATCTGGTCTTCGCCTAGTGTAAACAATATTGGGAAAAGGTTGTCGTGATGTAGTGACAAGTCCAAGGACCACACATGAACTTTACTATAAATAAAAATGAAAATGGAACGGTTTGCTATTTTGGGATCCGATACATGGATCCGGACGCTTATTAGCGCAGGATTCGGATCGATGCATCGGGTCATCGCGGTAGTATAGGCCTTTTTTCTATCGGATTACCGCAGGCCTGACGCTGTCTCTACGCAGCAGCGTATTGCGAGCAGCACCAAGCGGAAAACAAGATTTGTGGCCAAGCCTGTTGTACCAAGCTTAAAACAGAGTACTGTAGTACCATCCAACGACAGTGGTAGACGAAGCACCACCGAGCATCCAGCTGTTTGCCACGTCAGGGAAGAGTCCTTGTCACGATTGACACAGCCCACTCTTGTCGTTTCGCCTGAGGACCGGTACCGGCATCATGGGCCACGGCGGACTGATTCACTCATTGCAGCATCAGTTGGCTAGGCGACGATCAATCGATCGAGAGGGGTCAGTACTTGGTGCCCGTTCGTTTCCGGCCTCTAAAAATTAGACGGGTCACATCAAAGAGAATCTTATTATTTAAGATCTACTTTTATTAATTTAATGACAAAACCTATGTCGCGACTCCCTCTAATTTGCGAGACGAATCTAATGGTCATAATTAATCTATGTTTTGCTACAGTAATGCTACGAGTAAACATCTTCTAATCACATCTTAATTACACTCGTTGGATTCGTCTCGCGAATTAGATAGGAGTCTGCAATTAGTTTTAAGATTAGACTTTATTTAAGTACTCCAAACCGACAAAATTCTCTTCGATGTGACCTCTAAAAATTAGATGCCTGGAAACGAACGGGGCCAACACGTCGACAGGTTATATGTTAGAGCCGAGGATAAGATCAGGTCGCACTTTCGTTTTCTACTTTTTCAGTAAAAGTTTCGTTTTTCTACTGATGATAAGTCGTCGAGTCATCGTCATCTGCTGTGTTGGCTGTGAGATTTGACGGTGCAACAGCAACCGTGCTTATCAGGAAGACCAGCCCGGGTTCGGGCCCGCTGTTGGCGGCCTGGTGGTGGTGGTGGCCCAGCCCGCGCGGCCGCTGGAACGTCTCCCTCGCCAGCCGGTTCCGGAACCACCCACGGTTTTCGCCCAGCTTTCCCCGTTTCCGGCGAGGATCCGCGTCAGCTTGGGCCATTTCTTGTCGTGTTCCTCGCCTCGCAAGCATAAATACGCGCCCCGTCCACCTCGCTGCTAGCCAATCTCATCAGAGCACAATAACCCTCTTTCTCCTCCTGTCAAACCCAAACCACCAAGCTCGGGTCAGCTCGTCCCGTCCCAACTAAACATAAGAGAGATGGCCGCGTCCGTCGCCTGCGCCTTCTTCTTCGACGCGGAGCCGCTGGGCGAGTCCGGCAACCACGCGCTGGACGCGTGCGCGCTCTGCTCGAAGCCGCTCACCCGCAACAGCGACATCTTCATGTACAAGGGCGACACGCCCTTCTGCAGCGAGGACTGCCGCTACGAGCAGATGCGCTTCGACGCCTCCTACACGCGCCGGAAGCAGCAGCAGTCGCAGCGCAGCGGGCGCGAGGCCGGCTCGGCTTCCGTGTCCCGGAAGGCCGACGTGTCCGTGGCGACCTGCTAGCAAGCAGATCCAACCGAGGATACCTCGTAGCTGAGGCGGATGTAAGATATGCCGAGCACAGATCAAGGAAGAGCGAGTGCCTCGGCCTGGCGGCCCTGCGCTGCTGACCCTGAGGCCTGAGCCACGGATCGGATGAGTTGCTGAGGAAAAAAAGCGTGACCAAGGCAACCGGCACGAATTTTTCTGTCCCTTTTGATCGGCTCGGGTGTGTGGGTGTTGAGAGCGATGCTCACGACGGCGTGAGCATCGGCGGTGTGTAAAAATGTACAAAAGCATTTCAACAAGTTATGCTAGCCCTGCAATTTTGATCGCAAACACATCTTGTTCCGTACTTTCTTTTAGTTTTGTCACCCGGTGCTTGCGTAGATGATTGGTGTCGGAACTGTGCGAGATCTAGCAGGCTCGAAGACAGCCAATAATTAACCAGTAGAATCAACAGTTACCTGTTACTCCGAATATTGCAACCTTTCTCTAATCTTGATCTGGCGGATCCGGATCTGCCATCTGCAATTTTTATGCAGTTTTGCTTTACCCCAGTTGATACTCGATGCTAGTTTAAACTACTTGAGGGAGATCGCCGTGCAAGTGTCCCAATTGCATGACCGGACGGAACAGCTAGTTGCCGCAACTGCCACCTCTCTATGATTCACTCGAGACTTTTTGCGAGCACCTACCTTTACGTCGGCATCAAGCCATTATCCCCACGTCAGATTCGTTGAACAATTCAATTCCCGCACTTTGTGTACCTCTCACACTACTCATCGCTGAGTCACCGGAGAGTCAGTCCCCCACTCTCGCACTCAACGACAGGCGCGTCACGGCCCCGGGCGGGCGTGCCACCAAAACCATTTTTGCGTCCGGTCACCACCGCCAGCGCGGGCGTGACTCACCGGAGGCGCGGATGGAGGAAAGCGGCACCACTCCGCAGGCAACAAATGTGCGATCGTGAGCGGGTGCTGCCAAAATACATTTGTTTTCTTTATGGGAGGGCGGAGCACGGCAGGCCACCGTGCCGAGCAGAGCGCCGGGGCGGGCGTGCTCTGCCTACGTTTTGTCGTCTGCGAGCATCAGCAGACAGTCACCGTACCTCTCGCTCGGCAAATAGTACGTCGATTATCGTCTGATAAAGAACGATATTATCAAGTGCACTGCTTCTCCGTGAAGCCACCTAAACTAAGAACTCCGCTCGCAGATCTCGAGAAGGCTGCTCCCCCAGACGAAGCTTGCCTGCCCGATGGAATCTTGAGTCGGGCGTGCGTGCGTGCCTGCCTGCACTCGCAAGGCGCTTCCGCGCCACTCCAACACGAGCGCGGTTGCCAAGGCGAAACCTGGCAGTCTCACGGCCGGTTAACAGGTAAAACAAGGAGTTTGGGTGTGTTTGTTTCCTGGAGGTCTAAATTTTAGAAGCTGTCACATCAAAAAAATCTTATTATTTAGGAGTAGTAAATAAAATTTAATTATAAAATAAATTACAGGTCCCTAGACTAATTTACGAGACGAATCTAATAATGTTAATTAAGTCATGATTAGAAGACGGTTACTTGTAGCATCACTTTAGCAAAACATAGATTAATTAAGCTCATTAGATTCATCTCGAAAATTAGCACCAATCTGTAAAAGAGTTTTGTCATTAAATTGATCGAAATATTCATAAATAATAAGATTCTCTTTAATGTGATGAGTACTTAAATTTTAGAAGGAAGGAAAAGAACACACCCTTTATCATCTGCAGGGTTCAAAGAACCGGGTTAACCGGCCGGTTAACCCGGTTAACCGATAAACCGGTCCGGGCGGTTGCACCGGTTGGCCGGTTAACCCCGGTTCAAATTCAAAAATTTTCAAAATTTGAAAAATTTTGTATAAAAAATTTGTTAAAAAACTAGAGAAGAAATAAAGATTTATAGTAAAAGAATAATTTGAAATTGAAGTTGTTTGACATAGAAAAAATTTACGGAATACAAATAAAGGTAAAAAGGCTATAGAACCTTATAACCGGTTGGTTAACCGGTCAAAGCGCTGGTTAACCGCTATAACCGGCCGACTAACCCTCCCTCTCCCAAATTTTCTTGATGTATAATTATTTGTTGAAGACTATGTTTTGGACAACTATAGCCGAGACATGAGTGAAAGTCATATTTTCTATGTATTATGTACAATTAATCTTGTTGTTGTATGAATTTGTGAACAATATGAGTTAGACAACTATATTTGACTTTTCATTGGGCAATATGGTTGTGTTGTGTCCTATGAAGTGGATATAATATGAATTTATGTCTAAAATTATCGTTAATATTTTAGGCAGTTAATGCATTTTTCCCTATTTTTCTGAATTTTTCTTGATTCTATTGCAATTTGCACTGTGCCTGAAAACCGGCCGGCTAACCGGGCAAACCGGCCGGTTAACCGGAGAAACCGGCCGGTTAACCGGGCTGCGACCGGCGCGGCCACAAATCAAATTTCGTCCGGCTAACCGGCCGGTTTTTCCGGTTATCCGGTTAACCGGTGGACCGGCCCCGGACGGTTCTCACGGTTCAATCGGTTATCTTAACCTTGATCATCTGCCGCTTCTCCGGGAAGCTCTCAACACTGGCAGGTGCCGACGAACCCGTGGCTGCGCGCCACCTGCGTATCGGTCCCCTCGCTGCACTCACGCACCACGCTTTGCCAAAGATTCCCGTACGAAAAGCGCATGGAAAAGAGATTAGGAGGTTGCGAGTGGCCTCGATCATTTGCGCGCCTAACCATGTGGGGCGCCTGCCTCGCGTGTTGCCCAAAAGGCTGGCGCACTGATCATCAGTGCTGAGACGGTCTGGTTTAGTGGCAGTTTATTAAACAAAAGTGCGGAGCTTAGCAAATGGTCGCAGATTTGATGCTTTTGTCACACTGACGGAGCTTAGCAAGTGGAGTGCCCTCTTTTGCCGCGGAAAGCGGAGCGAGTAGTATTTCCAGTGCACCACTTTCGCTCTTTTCCCCTGCTCACCGTGATACGTACGTATCGCATCGCACGCGGTTTTCACCGTGCGTTTCTGCAGTTTCGGAATCGAGAACCCGCCACCACGTCAGGCATGGCCCGCGGTGCTGTCGTTCTCGCCGCGGTGGAGCCCGGCGCTTTGGCCACGCAGTTCCGGCGTCGGACACGGTCGCCATCGCCAACCACTGCGCCATGATGGCTGGCCCATCCCGGGATAAAGAACCGAACCACTCCGTCGTGCTGACTCGGCACGGTTGGTCCCCGCCCGGCGCGCGGTTTTGCTCGAGCCCGTGGGCCGTCTCGCCCGCGCCAGACCGCTGTCCGTCTTTCCCACGGCTGCGCGTCTGTCCACGGTCCCCATCCGCCATATATACCGCGCCACCCGTCTCCCGAGCTCGACTCAACTCCAGCGCTCTCCCCTCGTCTCCCCTCGTCTCCCCACGCCCCTACTCAAGCTGCAATTCCAAGCTTCTAGGCCTTGCCAAGCCATTCAAGCTACGCCATGGCGGCATCTCGCGCCTGCTCCTTCTTCTTCGACGCCGAGCCGGTGAGCGAGCCCGGCATGCCCGCGCTGGACGCGTGCGCGCTCTGCTCCAAGCATCTGGGCCGCGACAGGGACATCTTCATGTACAGGGGCGACACGCCCTTCTGCAGCGAGGAGTGCCGATACGAGCAGATGCAGTTCGACGCCATCCGCGAGCGGCGGGCTGCCGGCCGGAGACAGACGCGCTCCGCCCCGAAGACGGAGTCGTGGCGCGCGGAGCCACGAGTCTGCCAAGGTGCCCGCGGCGAGCTAAGCTGTGCGGCCGGATCTAATCTTTCGCTGTTACTGTTAAGCGATTGATTGGGTCGACAAGATCGGAGGATCACCGGCGATCTGACGGGGCAATTGTGTCGCCTGTGCTGCTGCGCGATGCAGCGATTCAGCCTCCGTGCATTCTGGGACGTGTGTGTGTGATAGTGTGACGCAATTTTGTATCCCCGGCATTTTGGGACAAAGGTTCCAGCCAATTTTGACCAAAGTTTGTACATTCACCAAGAACTCATGAGCTTGGTCTGAAACGAATGAAATATGGATATGGATCCATCTGTTATTGCCCACTACTTCAGTTGTGACCCAGATGTGCCCTGGTTTTGCTCTTCCTTGTTTCATGTTCAGATGCTATACTGCTTATTACTATCTGCAAGAAGCTGAAAGTTTCGGCTATGTGACGTGTTGTCCAGTGAAATTCGTTTCCTGAAGTTATTCCGCAAGTAGAGTCCCCTGAATTTCCACTAGAAACACATCCCCTTCTTCCCCTCTATTCCCTTTTCTCCTCCAGTTTTCACATCTCCCATGATACTAGGTCCTCTTTTGCTCCACACAAAATTAGTGTTGTTAGCGGTTAGTAGCACTGTAAAATGTGACAAAAGATTCTCCAACCAGTAAGCCACATGTAGAAATTAGCTATTGGCCTAAACCGAACCATACTTTTTCCCCGAATATGACGTCACTTCAGTTCTGCCCACTGAACTACCGAAGCCAATAGCATGATTAGGAGATCTATATGCGTTTCACTATGGTTGTTGCGTAACCAGAAGTAGCAGCCCACAGCATAAATGCAGAACATGCTTGATAATCTCTGTCAAGTTGCTAAAAAGAACATCCCGCCCACGTCATATTCGTTAATTATTTCAGCTTCTCTACTCATCGCTGAGTCACACAGGACCTGGGGTTGCCTCCGACCTGCCGCGTCATGGTTTGCTGGAGATGCCGTGGACGTGACGTCCAGCATGTGCACCATCACAGCCAGGTTGGGCGTGACTCACCGCACTCGAAGCATACGCCTCGACTTACGCGGCGTACTTTGTTATTTTCTTCCACGTTTTATTTGTGTTCCCTCAACACCGCAGCCAAGATTTTTTTGACCAACGAGCCAAATACGTCGAGGTTGCAGCGTACGTCAACAATTAGAAGCTGAGCTCTCCAAAAACGTTTTAACCATTCAATTTCTGCGGCTATGTTAATTTGTTATTTTGGTTTTGGTCTGCTGATCAGTCACTCTTCTCAGGAACGCAAAGTGTTAAAGAACAAACTTAATCTAACAAGAGAATATGTTCGATTTACTCGAACGTATAATACGAACGGGACGATGTATTTGCGATCTGTACCGGCAATCATCAAGCGCAATGCTTCACTGTGAAGCCACTTCTTAAACAAAGCATTAAGCGTAGATCTCAAGCAGAGGCTGCTCCCCAAAACGCAGCCTGCCTGCAAAGCAAGGCCGACGGGAATCTTTCATTGCTTCGGCCGTGGCGCTTCGCTCGCAAGGTGCTCCGTACCCTGCCTGCTCCGAAACGTGCACGGTGACCAAGGCGCAACTTGGCAACCTCTCCGTTAAGCATCCAGTTCTATCGTTTTTATTTTAGTAATAAGCTATTAAGCTGCACCAATGATTCTCTCCGTAGATTTTCAGCTGCCACAGCGGAGGCACATCAGATCATGTGCAGCAGCCGGTGCGTGACAAGATCACAGCGCACGCACCGCGCTTGCTCCCCACCAGACCAGAGCCTAACGGTCTCCGCGCTGCTCATCACAGGCCATAATTATGTGCCGCTTGGCGTGCATGCACCACACTTCCCATGATTCCCGTAAGAAAGCAGCCTGTTTAAAAGTGCCAATTGCACAGTGGAGGCCACTAGAAGCTTTGTCTATCATTCCCGTGCCGAACCATGTTAGATATTTACGTTAAACTGCGAGGCAAGGTTGGTGGCCTCCCTAGTGGTGACTGGATTTGATGCCAACTTGCTCTTTTCCATTGATCTTCGATTCCAAGGAGTATTAAACTTGATCTCTTTTGCTGCGGAACACGGTATTTCAAATCCACCACTGGTGGTGGTGGACGCATTTTTCCATCGCTGTCTCAGCGTCGCGCGGCACACGGTTTTCGCGTGGGACCAGAACATTTTTGGCTCAATTCCTCGGCGTTTCCCTCGGAGACCAGGACCGGACCCCCTGGTTCTGGCTGTGGGCTGTGGCTGGCACGTCGTGGTAGTACGTGCGCTGCCCGCTTCGTGTCGCGGTGGAGCCGAGAGTGCGTGGGCTACTGAGGCAGAGACACCGTGCGGGGGCCGTCGAGTCACTGCACTCGGCCGAAATAAAGAATCAAGCAACTTGCATTCTCCTGCTTCCTGGCTGGTTGGTTGGCTCGGTCCGGCGCCCGGTATCACACGCCTCGCCCCTGTTTTCCCCTGCCCGCCCGTGCGCCAGCACTGCAGTTACCGACGTCGTCTCCCCGCGCGTTGTTTATATAAACCCCTCCGCAGCAGCCTCCGATCTTAAGCACTCCACTGTCAGCCAATTCAAGTCAACCTCCCCGGCCTCACGCTCCCGTGACAAGAGCTTGTCGTGCTCAACAAACAAGGCCGACTACGAGACCATGGCCCCCTCGTCTCTCGCCCCCGCCTTCTTCTTCGACGCCGAGCCGATGGGCGAGGACAGCCTCGCGGCGCTGGACGCGTGCGCGCTCTGCGCCAAGCCGCTGGGCCGCGACAGCGACATCTTCATGTACCGAGGCGACACGCCCTTTTGCAGCGAGGACTGCAGATACGAGCAGATGCAGCTCGACGCCATCCGGGCAAGGCAGGCCGCCGGACGCAAGCAGCAGTTCGCTCAGACAACGGAGTCTCAGCGTGGGCAGTCAAGGAAGGTGTCCGTGGCGAGCTGATCGGCAGCTGGATGCCCCCGAGTTGCGACTCGAGCAAATGTTAACAAGTCTGGGACATGGATCCGGGCGACGATGCTCGTTGCCCGCGGAGGAGGATCCTTGAGAATCCATCTGCTTCGTGAGGCTTTGGCCATCCAGGCCGCCCACTCTCTCCAAAGGCTCCATCCATCCGTTCAGGCGCCTTTGTTCACAAGGTTGTACTAACCCAAGGGTGGAACCAGCGAACCACTCTGTAAACCTTAGGCATTTGGGAAGCTTGTTGCTCATAGAAATTTGGAGAAGGTTGTTTTTTTTTGAAAAAGAACAAGGTCATGTATGGGCCTATAAATGACAAATGAGTTTGTCTGAAAATGAAGTAAGAATTCGTACTATTATGACTTTGTTTTTTTCTTCAAGAGTACTAAGTGCCTGTTGTGATTGAATAGTCGATCGATACTCCAGCCTCCGTATAATTCTTATATGGTACATTGTTACAGTATAGTTGCATCAAGCATAATAAACTAGTTGAAATAATCGTCCCATCAAGCGACTAAACAAACGAGCAAATGGGAGGGCCTCATCACACCCACGTCGGATGGATTCTTTTGAAAGCACGTCGGATGGATTCAACATGCCAATTATTGTTGTACACCGCCCTTAACTCATCGCTGAGTCACTCGAGTCTCCGTCCCATGATGAGGTGCGTCACGCTTCCTTAGCTGCAAGCGGTGGACACACCAGGTGACGACAGCCCGATCACCGCCATGTTGTCGTGCGTGAGTGACTCAGCTCCGGCGGGCGAGGCACGCACGTATGGGACGCCGGATGCGGCCATCAACCCCACGCACGCTTTTACTCGTTATCTGTTTTCCGGCCACGCTGCGCCTAACACGTGTGTGGCGGAAGGCTCGACGAGGAATACGTCCAATGAACGTCTGTTGCGCGAGCATTACGAGCAGTTTTCACCATGCAAGGCCCTGTGGATTTGTCATTTGGCCGTATCAGTCACTCTGCCGACGACAGGTGGGCACCGCACCGGGGTAGTAATGAGTGCCTCTCCAGGGGAACACGTCGACGCATGGAGTAGCATACTCGATTCATCATTTGGGCGATCGGCGGCCTCCAATTATCTTGCGGGAACGTGCGACGCTTCTCCACTCGGGCAAACCCCAAAGCAGATCTCGAGAAAAGCTGCTCCCCGGAAGGAAGCCTGCGCGCCAGCCTGCCCTTGGTACTACGACGGAATCTTGAGCCGCCGTCCAGCTGCGATCGCAAGGCGCCCCCTCCGGGACTTGTACGCTCGCCGGACGCGAAACCTGGCAGCCCCACGGTTAAACCCCCGAGTTTTCTAAGGTTTTCCCACGATTCGCACCGAGTTTTCTATTCCCTGGCGAGATTGCGTGCGTGAGCGAATCATGGCGGGACGCGACGCCTTTGCGCCACCTCGCCCTTGGGTCCCCGCCGTGTCCACGACCCGCTGCGCGACGCATGGCGGGCATGCACCACGGTTCCCAAGATTCCCGTAGCAAAGCTACTAGCCCGCGGTTGATGAAAAAAGAAATGAGCTAGGCAGTGCTCTCGATCATTTGCGTTCCGGCCATGTGGGCCACCACGGCCTCGTATGTTGGCAAAAGGCCTGGCGCACAGATTATCAGTCAGCCGTATGAATGATGTTTGAGGTTAGTAGTACTAGTGTTGTAGTTTATTAAGCGAAAGCTTGTTGTGGAGCTCCTTAGTGGCGACGGTTCGATGCGAACTATTCCGACGTCGCTTTCCGTGGGTGGGTTTTTCATTTCGATGAGCGGGCCAATACGGAATTCTCGCTGCTCCCTTTTGTTGCGCCGGAAAGCAGTATTCTAGTAGTATTCCACAACTGGACACTTTCCCCGTCGCGGTGAAAGTGACACCAACGTCGCGTGGCACACGGTTTTCGCGGACAGTTCGGTGCGATTCCTGCGCGGTTCCATCGGAAAACCAGAGGCCGCTTGGCACGTCCCTGTCCTGCTCGCTTCACGTCCTTGTCGCGCGCATGGGACACTGCGGCCATCAATCGAGCCCATCATGGCCGAGCCAACCACTGCACCACTCCGATCCACCTCCCCTGCCTCCCTGCCCGCGCGGTATCGCCCAACCCGTGGGCCGTCTCGCTCGCGCCCCGACCCTTGTTTTCCCATAAACCCATGCCAGCGCGTGCACCAACACAGCAGCTTTGCCCTGCCCGTCTCCGTCGCCCATATATACCGCCCCGCCCCGGCCTCAGGACCTCAGCTCACCAAAGGCACTCCTTCCTCCAGCTTCAACGACCCCAAAAGCCTCGAGGCATCTCTCCGAAGACAACCACAAGAAACCATGGCTGCATCCTTCTTCTTCGACGCCGAGCCCATCTGCGAGCCCAGCCTCGTCGCGCTGGACGCGTGCGCGCTCTGCGCCAAGCGCCTGGGCCGGGACAGCGACATCTTCATGTACAGGGGCGACACCCCGTTCTGCAGCGAGGAGTGCCGGTACGAGCAGATGCAGCTCGACGCGATCCGCGCGAGGCAAGCCGCCAGGTCCGCCGGCCGGAGGCAGCAGCAGCAGTACTCGTCGGTGTCGGAGGCGCGGCGCGCGCACCAGGAGTCCACCAAGGTGTCTGTGGCGAGCTAGACGCCCGGCTAGCCGGAAGCGGCAACGTTCGGCCGAGATGCTGGTCTCTCGGCGTGTGTCAACGAGCTCCGAAGAGCCGTGTGTTGATCGGATGAATGGAGCTTGATTTACCAGTCAACTCCCAGAGAAGCGCGGTGGTGGTGCCCGTCGGCGCCGGAATCGGACCTGAACTGCGGAGGAAGTTCATTCGCTTGCTTGTGGCTTTGGCTACCCGAGTCGCCCACTTGCCAGGGTGTGTGTGTTTTAGCATTATTCCGTGTCACACCACTTTGTAAATAAGTTGCGCATTGGAGAATTTTGGTTCCAATTCGAGCAAAAGTTTCGAGCAAACCATGTCTCTGCTTGTCTGAACCTCATATATCGCGTCCGCGTTAATCTCTGATACGCTGGCCCATTTGCAAGCACCGAGTTGTTTTCGTTCTTTCTTCGTGGCGTGCCTTAAACGAACCTGTTCCAATTTCCCAGAAGAATTTACACAGCGTACGTATTACGCAGGGTGTGCTGCATATAAGCCCCAAATTATTTCGCAAGGCAGAATTAGCACATATTATCGGGGACCAAAACTGGACCTGCTTTTTCCCGTCATAACATCTTCTGCTGTAAGACGAACGGTTTCGACGACTCTGGAAGCGCGCTAGAATAAGCTATGGAAAATTCATGGCTCTGGAAGTACTGTATGCTGTATTGCTGTGTGCAAATTTGTGGAAGCTGGTCTCAGAATAAGCTATGGAAATTTAATTGCTCTGCAAGCAGTATGCTGTGCAGAGTATTGCCTTGCCACGCGGAGTGTGAGTTCAGAGTCCAGCAAAGAAGGATTCGCGAAAAACAAAGAGTCTAGCAAAGGAGGAAAGGCGAAGACGCGCGCAAAAAAGGAAAAAAGTCACCGGGTCTTTCGTGTTTAGTGACACCATCGTAAAGTTTAGATTGATGAGCGCCCGTGAGTCCGCACGATCCCAGCGACACGTCTCCGGCCTTGGGTGCATGAACCCGACATGTGTCGGATGGCTGCAGTAATGAGCCGTGAACACGTACGGGCGCCGTCCCAGACGGACGTTGTGTGGCCGGCGGGGACGGCCGCGTCAAGTTTAACCCAGATGACTTTTGGACCTCGTACGTTCCTTGACTCGCAGAAAACAAATCGGTCCGGCCCACGCCGCGCGGTGCATTGTATCTAGTCATCTCGCGCGTGCGGGATATACACTTGGCGGTAAAAAAATTGGGGAGGCGCGGATCTCAGGAGAGAGGCGCTGCTTCCCGGAAAGAGGCGTCGCCGGCAGAGCGAGACGCCCATTGGCCGGGCGGCGCTCACGAGAGCGAGCAAAAGGAGCGTAGGGAAAATCACAGCGAAGTCCCCCGTGCGATGGTCCCAACAAAACGAAAGGAGGCTTGACTGCCCATCGAGCCGCGCGCGAGGAGCTGGTGCTTCTCCCCGAAGCGAGCAGCCATAGGGCAAAGCAAAGCAGAGAGCATCGCACTCGCGCCCTCCCCAAGGCACGCTCTCGCCCGGCCAAAGCTCGCTCGTGCGGCGCCCATGCCGTCTTACGCCTGCGATGACGCAACCACCGGGAGAAAAAGGAGGCCATCGAGGTGGCGTGCGCGCCACCACGCGCCATGATTCCCGTCGGGGGAAAAGGAAAACAAAAATAATCAATGGACCTCCATTATGCATCTAGTGTGTACCATCGGCCGGTTCTTTTTTTTTTTTGGCCCGTTGAATGGAACGACGAGTGTTTTGAGGGCGCCTAACCATGTGGTGTTTTCCGTCTCACACACACGCGGGCACAAAACATACTAATGGTGGTTGGCGCAGAAAAGTTGCGCTAGTTTAACCAAGAGCAGGCCGCTGCCGAACAGCGTAGATTCAGGCACATGGCTCCACGGCCATTGTTTACTCGCCTCCTCCTTTCCTGTTCCTGGGTGGGCTGCTGTTTCGTTTCGCCTGGTTTAGGCTCCATTTGGGACAAAGGATTTTCACAGGAAAAAGTAAAGGAAACTATTTCAGAGGAAAGGAAGATATCATTGCGTTTGGAACAAAGTAAGCAGCGTTTCCTTTCCTCCGGAATGTCGTAGCCTATCCGTGATTTTGCATGAACGAAAAAATCCACTCCCAGCTCTTGTTTTCTCTTCCTTCGCGAAGCCGAGGTAGCAGAGTGATTAACTCAGACGGACAAGGTGCATTAGCCAGCTCGATTTGCATCCTCACTGGCGTATGGGTGCAACGTCGCCGCTATATATATATTATAGAGAAAGAAAAAAGTTTCTTTGCTGTGAAATCTGGTGACAAAGAACTAAGTAGATGGCCGTAGATATTGTTCAAACTGCATGTCCTACTTTTTTTTTAATGAATTGCTTGGATGAGAATTTGAGGATTAGAACGATGGTGAGCTCTCACGTTGGGCTCATGTGCTAAGCTAAGATAAAATGCAACTTTATTCATTTGTTTAAATTTTAATTATTATCATATCTACTCTAATGATTTTGATTCCTTTGTTATAGAATCCTACATCTCAAACACTCCAATTTTTTCATTCTCTCTGTTTTTCATTCCCGCGGTTTTATAGCTTTTTCTGTTCCTCTGTTTTTTCTATTCCTATGTTTTTTCCTATTCCTCTGCTTTCTATTCCTGTGTTCCAAACAGAGTCTTAGAGGAAACAAACGGTGCAAATTGGTGTGCAAGGGAAGGTAGGAACTGGTAAGTTGATTATTTGGGGTTGGTTAAGCCGCCAGCCGGTACACGTGTGCCGGTCGAGATCCAGCGCGGCGGTGCACGTGTACGCGTCACCCGTTACCATGACCTTCCTCTCTACCTAGTGTCTCAGCTGCTGTACGTGCTTCATTAGGAGCTGGAGGAAATGTGATTAGGGAACAAACAGCAGGGCATGTTTGGTTCTTGCTGGTTAATCATACGGCGAAAAGTCAAGCCTCAAACTGACTAGTACAAGCTGTGTCCCAGCGCTCAGTTGAAGGATTCTTCGCCTTGTCATCGTCCGGTCCGCCCGGCCTTTGTTGTGGCTGGTGACTGAGCTGTACAGTATCTAGTACTAACAGGCTAATAATATTGCTGGGGTGGAGTAAGCTTGGCAGGACAAGGAAAATATCCTCTGCTCTTTGTCAAAGCTTGCTTGGGAGCTACTCTGACGACGGACCAAAGAGAATTATGTGTTTGCATCTACCATGTTGGGCGGTTGAGGCGCTGAATCCATGGGCTGCGGTAGACGAACTTTTCAGCGGTTGTCAAAAGAAACCTTGATGCGAGACCTCTTTTTTTCCTTATTAGAAAATGTGGCTACTTCAGCATAACGCTGCTCCCATTTGTTTTCTCTCCTGGAATCTTATTGTCCATACTGCGATGCGGTTAGGTATTATTTCGATGTTTCTGTGAGGAGACAAAATCAATTCAAGGCCCGGCTTCGTAGGGAAATCACAACTTTATAATGCGTGGCGGAATATATTTCTGTGGCTTCTAGTTGTACGAAACCCTCAATAATTCCTTCTCCCTCTCCATCTCTCTCCCCGCGAATATATGACTTGTTTTCTCCACAATTCAAGAATCTTTCGCGGTCACTCCTGACTCAGCCGGCCCAGCATTGTTCTTGTTCTGTTCCGATCCTGCTGCTGAATTTCTTTTGGGCGAAGGAATCATCTACTAAACGGGAATGATAATGCCCTGTTTTCTGCTCAGTAATCAGGGAACCAGGTCCAGTCCTCTGATGACCGTGCTAGGTCAAGGGCGACTACATGTACTGAGCTCTTGTTTAATCGCGCTCGTACACTTTGTTTGACCAGGGGAGCAGTTGGGTTCAACGTAACGGACCTTTGATCTCTTCCGTTGAAAACGTATTTGATTGGAGCTTTTTCACCAGGTTCTGATTGAACTATACTAAAGTGCTTTCTAGATTTGAAGCAGTTTTCTACCATCAGCAGCAGTGTTCCCGTGCCAAGAATTAGCAGCCGTCCAACAACCGGAGGGCCCCAGCTCACACCATACCACACCATGTCGACATCTCTGCCTGGTGCACTCGGCGCGTCACTGGCCGTCCTTTTTTCCCTGTAGTGAATCCAGCCATTTTTTTGCAGGTTCTTGTAGACAGCAACCCGACGCGTCGTATAAAGGCACGAGAAGAAATCCCTGCACAACGCAGCTGTGGAAAACGGGAGTGTGCCTGCCCTCGCGCTCACGATACTGCGTGCGCTCTGGCCACCGGCTTTCGTTTGCCACTGACAGTGACGCGCCCGGACCGGAACAAAATAAGTACCCATCAACCTCGTCCACGAAACCACCGGCCGGTAATGAAATTGGAGCACCATTTCTTTTTCATAGTTATTTATATATAAAACAAATCTTGGGGCGGAAAGGATTCTGTACTTATACGAAATTTATGGGGCCCGCCCCAGGTTTTGCATATAATTGAGTGAGTGAAGTAAGCACAAAAAATTGACCAGGCAAAAACTGATACACTAAAAAGAATACCCAATTATTGGTGTCATTAACATGAAACCTACTCCAACTTAACTAAGGTGGTTGATGACTTGAATTGCCCTGACCATTTCTCTTTCTTTTCTATATATAAAAAAGAGAATAATAGAAATCGTTGCCACCGGTTCATACTATTCGTAAGAACTTGATTATTGTGACATGGATTGCCTGACCATTTCTCTTTTATTATGAAAGGTTCCATCCAATGTATTGGGTGTCAAAGAAAGCGACGTTGACAAGGCCATACAGTATACTTGATGTAGAAGTACTCGATATAAAGAATTGAATCGAGGTGCTATAGTGCACAATGGTCCTTGCATTTCATTGTTCTTGGGGTTGAGCGCCATGTTTGGTGTCTTAATACTGTAATAACTGTATACTTGTGGACTTGTGGTCATATGTAGAACATGTAAAAGACGGATTTTCCATTGTCTAAAAAGAGGTCCGTGCGTTAGATCTATGTATATATTTATGTGTCCTTGGTTTTTTGTATTTTTACGTTAGTCCTAGCATTGTTGGGTCAGGACGGGTACATTCTGAATGGTAGAACTACAACTACTACTACTTGCAATGCTAGAGAGAAGATTGTAAAGGTAATAAGAATGTACTCTGTCTAATTTTCCCTACGAGCTAAGGATACATTGTTTCGAAACTAGGTTTTTAATCTTGAATTATATACCACTCTTCAGCCTAACCTTGCTCAGCAACTAGAGCTCCTTGTTGCTCGGTGGGTGGTCCATTGCTTTTTGAGGAAACGAACTCGGTTTTGCTAAAACAGATGCTCGATGCTTGTCCCATGTTTCAGGTTAAGAGCAGCGGAAACGATTGGATCACCGGTCGCTCTCCGGCAACCATCCCCCACAACACTCGATTCCATATTCTCGTCTAATCATAGCACCGGTTTCTTTCTGAAAACATTAATTTGTGGCGGTACTGGTTGCATGGCGCGATTAGAAAAGCGACCAACAATCTCAGCAACAATTCCCTGCACGCACACGACACGTTGACACGACAAGGCTGAAACGAAATGCAGTAGGGCTTCCAATTGGCTGGTTTCTTCCGAGTAAATTAAGCTCTGATCGCAATCCAATCCAGTGGCATTCATCAGTCCGAGTAGGATCGCCGTCAGGCCATGCAACAGCAGCCGCAGGGACACCACTCGCGCCTAATTTTATGGTTGTTTAGTGTGGTGATGCGAGGCACCAAAAAACCGGGAGCGAACCGCCGATCTCTACTGACATGGCTGAAAACAACTCAAATCTAGAATTGTTGAATCCATCAAATCGGATGTGACGTGAGCTGAATAGACGCAAGAACCAAACCAATGGGGCCGTTGGTGAGCAGAAAAGCGAAATAAATCAAATGTCAAGTGGTTCGTTTGGACCCAGGAGAGGGGACTCCATGAGTTTGCTCGATGCTGGTTGTGTAAAAATGTAGTGCAGCGGGCCACCGTGCCATGCGCCCCGGTTTTGCTTGAGTAACCTGATTCACCAGAACAGCGGGGGATGGCAGCTTGGTTGGCTGTGCAACTTGGTCATTTCCCTACCCACTTTCGTAGAAGAAGAGAGTGACATGGTGCAGTGTGTGCCAGATAATTTCCACAAAGCGCATTGTTCAGGAAATATATATATATATATATATATATACAAGGCGGATATTTCATGAAAGGTGCAGTGTGTTTGTCGGATATGTATGCAAGATCTAAGGTGAAACTATGGGCCACACTATTTTTCCCGTGTGTTGCACGTTTGTTTTTCATCAAGAAACTCGTGATATGGAACACTTCAATTACTGGGAAACTACGGCTATGTTTTTTTTTTTTTTGCTTAGCAAAAACTACGGCTATTTAGTCACTGTATTTTAGACTTTGATCTCCTCCCAAGTGGCATTGTAGACTGCATGTGTGTGCATTCGATGAAAAATTAGCAAGATTACAAAAAACAAGCATAAGTATGTCCGCCTACCAAGACTTTGGTATCATGTTTCCACCTTCTACCAAGAAGAGTGGAACGGAAATCAAGTACAACCTGGAATAAAAATGCTCTTCGATGATTCAACTATAAAGAGGGTGTCAGAGCAGGTTCCATTAGTAAACATGATGTCGTCTAGCGCATCAATATAATCCTGAAATATGATCTTTGCGTGCTCATGAATACAAAAGATAGAAGTAGCTGCAATCATGTAGAATATTTTTTGTTTCTTTTGTATTAATTCGTTTTATTATATGATAAAATCAAGCTCTTATGATCAAGCAACCAACAATTAGTATAAATCGGCATTAATTTCTCGTACTATTGCGGTGGGAAATCTTATCCTTGCTGGAGCATATGTGTATTGTCTATGTCACCATCAACAAGAAATTAAAGTTCAGTTATAAATTCTGTACGCAAATAATGGAGTACTGTACTACATAGATAGAGCTTATGCTGGGCCTAATATGTCAAGGACTAATTTAAACTTCACTGGAATCAGAGGGTGCTAAAGCGACAATTACCCCTCCATTCCACCACATCTCCGCAAGAATAAAAGCCCTTGTCGCTGGTCTACCCCGCACTCCACCACTTCCCTTTCCCAAACGGAACAGAGAAAAACACACCGCCAATTCACAGAGCGCAGAAATGGCGCACTACCACTCCATCGCCATGGAGGCCTACGACGATCTCGAGGCCGGATTCTCTGGCCACTCCGCCTCCCCTCTGAAGCCGGCGGCCTCGCCGAGGCTGCCTGGCCGCATGTTCTGCGACCCCTGCGACGATTCCGACATGCTCCACGGCCACCGCCACTACCTCGACATCTGCTTCCGCTGCCGGAAGCTCCTCGCCGGCAACAGAGACATCTTTATGTACAGGTAAGAAGAAGAACACCAGTCTAGCACTCGATGAGATATATCTGCGGAGGAATGGTTTTGCTGATGAAAGTCTGGTTCGTTTTCCTATCGCAGAGGTGACACGCCCTTCTGCAGCGAGGAGTGCAGGCAGGAGCAGATCGAGATCGACGAGGCGAGGGAACAGAGGTCGAAGCAGACCGGGCGGGAGCAGCAGCGGCAGAGGCAGCAGAAGCAGAGCCCCCACAGGATCCCGGTCTGGGCCTGGTAATTTTGGAGCATCGAGCAACCTACCTGTAGAATTTAGCTGCAGCTGTTGAACCAAATCAAGCACGACACGCGATGGACGGAGAGCTTGCTCATCCGCGTCGGGTCGTCACCTGGGCAAGTCGGGAGAGAGTCTAACCTGCCGCGTCTGTCTTGTGCTTGATGAAATCGAATCGGCTCTCCCTTTTGATCGTCTTCTCCAAAAGTTGGAGATGGAGTAACCGTTTGCCCCGTGAATTAGTAGTACCGGGTTTTCATCTGTTTTTCTGCACAGAGGTGCACGAAACAAAAAGCGTGCGCGTGCAACTGCCGTGTACACTGTTGATATGAAATGAAAAAAAAAGTGTGAGAGGCATAAGAAGTTCTCTCGAATTTCTCGTCATTTCTGCTGTCAAATTGCGATGCACTTTTCCTTTCTCTAGTACTGTACAGTGGTGTCTAAAGATCCAGGCTCTCTCCGTTTTAATGATTGAATTGGCCCCAGGTGATTAACGGGCGTAGCAATAGCAACGGTCTTTTCTGTTCGAGGCAATTGATTGAGCTGTTCTTGTGACCAAGATAACCGTTGTATATGTCGCAGAAACGTCAGGTCATCGCCTGTCGCAGTGCACAAACAGTGAACTAGTACTAGTTAGGGCGCTGTTAGTTGAGCCGCCAGGGAAAAACTTGTTCAACGGGTTCCTTGGCAGCGAATTATTGGCCTTCAACTTGTCAATGTGACGGTTGCTCCAGGGAAGAAAAAAGCAGGGTCGCCGTAATAAAAAAAAGTTCACGGAGCATCATGCCATCCATGAGGGCATGGCCAATGGTGGCTTCTTAGCTAACTCTTAGAATTGTTTATAGGAAAAAGAATATATAAGAGACAATTAGAGTCTTTAGTGGTTGCTTAGACTACTTCTTAACTATCTCTTAGAATTGTTTATTAGAAAAGAGAAAAGATGCGACAGTATCTGACTCTTGAAGAAGAGTTAGCAAGAGCTAGCTTCTATCACATTAATTCTTAAACAATTCTAAGGGATAAGTAAGAAGTAGCTTGAAGCAACTATCGAAGAGTTAATTGCCTCTTATATATTTTTTTTCTAATAAATAATTCTAAGAGTTAATTAAGAGTTCATTGTTGGGGACGCTCTGAGGCCTGTTTCCTGGAAGCTTACATACCATGAGGTAACCCAACGACTAATGACGAATCATATGTAAGCGCGGGTCTTTCCCCTTTACCAACGTTTCACCCAACACGATCCCTGGCAAGTGGGCCTTTTTATTTGTGGACCCACGTTCCTGCCTTACACAAAATGGAATTCTGCTAGTAGTACCCTTTTGAGTTTCTAGAGTAGGTGACCTCACGCCGTGCGTCGTTCGTCACCAAAAACTAATGGAAGCAAAGCATGTTGGCAGCGGCACTAGTAGCGAATAACAAATCTTCCTCGGCCAGGCCGTAGATTTCACCACCGTCTGTTGCCTTGTGCCCTCTCGATGGAATTGGCATCCATGTGCGGCCGCGAATCCTTTCGGCAATCTAGGCCTTAAACAAGAAGCTCGGATTCCGTTCGCCACGTTCTCCATCCTCCACGAGCGCCATTGCATTTGGCCGCAAGGAACAAACAACAAACTAAAGGCCACCGCGGCAAAGAAAGGCATCTCTCCCGGTGCCGGTGGTTCGGGGGCACCCACACCGGCGTCACACGTGCCGCGGCTCGCCCATGCCGCGGTGGCGCTCCGCACGGTGCCGTGCTCTACCGGCCGCTGCCCCCTCCGGTAGCTACAGGCATCAAGC
Organism: Chloris gayana; assembly: GCA_031894775.1. Taxonomy (NCBI): domain Eukaryota; kingdom Viridiplantae; phylum Streptophyta; class Magnoliopsida; order Poales; family Poaceae; genus Chloris; species Chloris gayana. Next base: position 92,093 of record JAUNZO010000990.1, on the reverse strand, counting down.
ACTACGCCGTGCATGTGATGCTAGCCTGTGCTACCTTTTCTGTACGGCGACGCAGGCATGGCCGGAGTGAGGCCGACGACTGCGTGGAAGAAGACGAGCATGTCCGGCGGGGCACAGCCTGCGGTTCCTGTACATAGGTTAATGTTAATGTCTCGTGCTGGACGCGACTGAGTCGTCACTGTCTCGGAGGTAGAGAGGTTTGAATAATAAGCGGCGGTACCGCCAGTAATTTCAATGGCGACCCGGCCGGTTTAAAATTAAGAACGATGTGTGCGCTCTTGTCGTTTCGAGAGGTAAAAGACGCGCGGTGAAGGCGACAAGAATGTCCTCGTTCCGATCGTGTTGCCCGGACAATGGCCGTAGTACATAGGAGTACTAGTAGAAAACTGTGGTTCGTACACGCTGGATCCCTCTGCAATTTTTTCGAGTGGCATGGCATTGACACGGTCAATTCGGCGTTCACGTCACGAATGAGCAGGGCCGAGTGGCCCAAGCTGTCAAGCAAGCAATTTGCTCCTTAATTATGACGATCTATTTTCTATTGCCCTCCCTAGAACATTGCCCCGTGCTAAGATGACACGAGCGTGGGCGCGATGAGTGGCCGGTGGATTTGTTCGGAAACAAGAAAAACGGAGCGCGCACAATGCAGGCGGCAAAATTTTGCTGGCGCGCGTGAGCCCTATGTGCAGGTTTAATTTGGCCTGGGTGCCTATTCATATCTCCGGCTGCCCTCGGCCGTGAATTCTCGGCCTCTCCTTGTTGCCCGGACTGCTAAAAATGGGGGCGCTGGAGCCGCTATTTGTACGGCCCGTTGACGCCGGGGAGTCCCGCAAGGTAGCCGAGCCCCTTGACACGTCCGGGTGCACCCGTCTCGGCGGCTTTGCTCCTTCTTCCTCCGCGTGCCTCCCGAGCGGCAGCGGCATGAAGGGGAGCGGTGCCACGAAGCCGTCGTCCATGTTCTACGTCCACGAGGCGGACGTCGTCCAGATCCACCACTTCCTCGAGGAGTGCTCCCTCTGCGCCAAGTCGCTCTCCGGCGACATCTTCATGTACAGGTCCGGTCTAACGTGAACGGATGAACGATCGAGTCCACGTGGCCGCATCAAGGCTTCATCTCCTCGTAATTTTTGTGCAGAGGCGACACGCCCTTCTGCAGCGAGGAGTGCAGGCAGCAGCAGATCGAGGTGGACAGGGCCAAGCACCGGCGGAAGAAGCGCGCCACAGCGCACGCGCTCGCCGCCCGCAAGGAGCATCAACACCACCACCGGCAGCAGCAGCAGCAGCAGCAAAAGCACCAGCAGCCGCAGCCGCGACCGGCCGGCATGGACAACCATCCGTGGGTCGACGCGTCCTTCGCCAAGGCTCCCGCGCTGCGCGTCTGAACGACCTGATCGGGTGCGCGTCGACGGCACATTTTTTCGCGAGTTCTGACTACCACGCTCGAGTCAATTCGGGTTTAGGAATCGGTTGCACTAGTGCGTCCCAAGTACAGTGCCCAGGGCATCGTCTTCCTCGGGCGGCCGATCAGTTTGGGTTTTTTGTTCCTAGTGCCTCCCAAGGCTAGAACTGTAGGGCCAAGCAAGACCAACGAGGGAGGGAGTCAGTTCCACGGATGATTTGATGCATGCGCGGGCTCTACTCCACTTCTTTCTGCCTCGAATTTGGCTGTAGTTCTCTCCTTTCGTGGAATGAAACATTTGTATGTTTTTTTTTCTTGTACAGAACAATCTTCTAACTTTTTGTAACCTGTTACGCTTTGGTTAAAAGTTTGTAGCCTGCACAGTGTGAATACTTAAGTATGGACTGAGATCAACCAACGATCTGGCTTGCCGGAGGCATGTCATTTTCGTTTGGATTGTTGCTCAAATTTGAAATGTAAAACTGCTAAATGAAAGTTTCGTTTTGAATATAGAATGGGACCGAGCTAAGGCCTCCTGTCAACGATGTGGCTTGCCGGGGGTACGCGGCATGCCAGTTTTGTTTGGATTGGTGGTCCAATTTGTGGAATTAGTGATCAGTCAACATTAAGAGGAAGCACTGAATTGGAGAAAAAAGAAATGAACATGCGGCTCTACTCAATTTTTTTACTCCTGAAATGAGAAATGAAGTACTACATTGTACTAAACGGTAGTACAAGGGGGAGCCGGCCCCACAAAAACATGCAAAACTTAAATAACTCATCACGTGTTTTGTTCGTGCATTTGTAAAATATTCGGGTCATTGGGGCAATCGCAATCCGTTACATGCGTTAATCTAGGAAAATATTTGGCTAAAAGGGGACTATCTAGCAAGCCTTATACATAAGTTAATCTAGGAAAATTAAAGATAAGAACTAGCAAGAACTAGAGCACACAACCACAAGATTAACAACAACGAAAAGGAGACAACGAGGCACACGATTTTCACCGAAGTTCAATTCCACCAAGTAACCTACGTCCCCGTTGAGGAGTCCACAAAGGACCGGGTTGCTCTCAACCCTAAACCTCTTCAAACCGCCACCAAGACAAGCTTAAAATCCAATAATCAATCTCTACGAAGAGAGGGACAATACAAACGGCCCAAGTGTCAACCACAAGTTTGGAAGCTCGTCGGGTGACGTCTAACCGTCTAGGGAATGAATCCTTTTCCTAATCTTAGACTCTTCCTTCTTTGGAGCATAAAATGAGTAAGCAGAGGTGAGGCCAAGCTACAGCCGGTCATTGGTGTCAGCTGACACCAATGGATTTATGTAAATCCAGTGTAAATTATAGTTTAAGCATGATTTACAACAATAGCGACACCGGGAAAAAATGGTGCCGACCCTGACGAAGTGGTGGGCTAGTTTCGCTTTCACCCCTAAGTAAGTTGTTTTTTAGATAACGGAACAAAGTTCCTGCCTCTGAGTAAGTTGTGTAGGAAAGCTATCAAATATGTTAGAAATCAACTATATTTACCATGTTGCTAACTTACTTGTGTTTGAAATAATTGTATCTACATTGTAGCTTAAAAGAAAAGACAAACGGTGGTCAATATTTTTCTTAAAAATAAGGCTTACTAAAAGGCGAAGGTGGCAAATGCCCCTGTTGTACCCTAACGAAAATCCTTCATGAAATAATAAGTAATTAGCTATATTTTTGCTCAAAAATATGTAACACAATATGCATAATGCAGCAATAGATGCACGACCTCTTTGATTCGATCATGAAATGCTTTTTTATATCACTAACTTAACTTCTATCGCTCAATATTTTTTGTTCTAAACTAACGTCATTGTCTCATAAATAGCAAAATGAGCTATATTAGTGACAGTACGATCTTTACATGTTTCTATCTTCCACTTTCAAAAACACAAAGATGAGCCATGAGACCGTGGACGCTGAAGACTCATTGTGCTATCTTAAACTTTGTATTAATACGTTGATATAACTGCAACATGTGTAAAGTGAGGTGAACCGTAAATAAACAAATCAAAGGCTGAACGAATCGATACAAGCAAAGGCACATATAATCTATGCCGAGATCTAGATAGTTTTAGACTACATTGACCCTTTGATCTTTAAGATTAGATGCCATCAGTATCTATCGTAGGGAATAAGATCCAAAGGTGCGGATTCTCTACGAGAGATTTCCCGACAGGTAATAACAGGGAGGCGCATATTCCCGTGAGCACTGCATAGTGATCTACTCAAGGATTAACATTTCATTTCAGAAATTCATCCCGGTGGAACCGGACAGCGAGCTTTCTGTAGCCTTGACCATCCGTTGGGCGCGAAGCTCTGCAGATTTCCAGGCAGCGGGAGTAGAGTCCACGAAAGCCTCGCTCGATGTCCAACGATTTCAGAGGAGACCTATGCTATGCGCCGAAGCGGGGCGTAAAGAAATAAGGAGGTTGCGGCCGTGGAACTGGAATCATGGCTGTGCCGCGCGGCTGTGCCTCCCCAGCGTGAACCCCGGGCCGGTTGGAATCCAGGAGACCACCCATTGGCATCAACCTCCGCTTATTCTACTTCCTCCGATGGCTGCTAGATCTCTGCTGCATAGATCTCATTTTCTCGATGCCCGCGTCGCGCCTAGCTAGCAGACTTGTTAATGTGGCTGCGTCCAACGGTGTGACCACAAGGCCACCAAAATCTACTCGATTAACTAGTGCCCCCGGTCACCAATTATTTGCCGCACTCGAGCACTGCGAGTCCCTGCTGATTAGAGAATCGCATGGATGATGGCGAACTCCGCCAATACTAGTACTCAATTAGCTATCAGTAGTTTAAAGCAAGTGGTAAGTAGAGTGAGCCATGGGAACCGTGAAAACGTTCGTTTAGCTGCTATACATTAGGATAATACGACACGCTAGGGTTGGACCATCAGCAAGTTGGCGATAAAAGCGGTGTTTTCTTCGGCGAGACAGCAATGTTTAGGAGTTTTTTAACGGGCGCTGATTGTACCATGGGGCCTTGTTGGTTGTTGAGGAAGCATGTCATCAGGCGATCTTACCATCTCAGATACATGCCTGCCTGATGACATGATGCGATCCAGATGCGAACGCCAAGCACTAGAGTTTGATGACGTAGCAAGCACAAGTTAAAAAAATTGATCGATACAGTTTCAGTGGTGGATCAGCTAATCATGGTACGGATTGTTGCGTGTAAAATACTGGTGCTGGGTTCTGCAAGCTGCAATGGTGTCATTTGGCGAGTGGGCATCAGTGCAAATATTTCAGTGGCACAAGGAGAAGCCACTAACCGTAGTACTTTTCCTGGACCTAGGCTCGGCCCAAAAATCTGTCCATGGCCTCATGGGTCTTAGTTCAGTGGGCCTAGGTGGGCTTCTTTATATTCATATTGTACTGTACTAATGCTGTTTGTTTGTATTTATACTCCTTCACAAGTCACAAGACATGCTGCTACTATGGCCTAAAAAAAGACATACTATGTTGCTAATAGATACCGTATGTAGTACCATCATTCCACCAACTCTACGAATAAAGAGTATGGTCTATACCTTAAAAAAAAAAAGAAATGTTGCTAATCGTAGTGCAAGTGACTGCTGCATCATGGCTATTCGATCGCTTCACTGAGGTCAGGTTAACTGGAATACTGGATCTCTAGCCCTCTCATCTCAACTGGTTTCACCGTACTGGTCGCTCCGAGCATACAAATACATGATACCACAAAATGTCACAAGAGGTACGCATATAGCCGTAGCCGATGTGTAGCACGGTTATTTGACAGCGCGGCCCACCAAACAAAGGACGATGTGCCACTATTTTTAAAGTCATATAAGTATATTAGCTCAGTGGAGTACCAAGCGTATAATTACGCGTACATCAAAAGGTGATGAACCTCACGCCCTGTTATTGCGGGTCTACCTAATTTCCCTCACTTACGATAAAAGCTAGGCAGGTCCCATTATAATGATGTCTCGAGTAAGTTCAATAATACCAAAGTAATATACAAAACCAAACTATAGTGATGATGTCATTGAGAGGAAGATTCATTCACATTTTCCTATAAAATAATAGGGTGAAACCATTGTTCTCACGTGGACCTAGCTCGCAATTCGTCACGTCACCAAGTTTTCTAGACCGATGATGCTGTGCACAGGCCACCCGTTAATGTTTCACGAACGATTGCATTTTTTTTTAAAAAAGCAACCATCAGGCACCACAGCGTACGACAGGAGCGAGGACGTCACCGGTTTCATCTTCTGCCCGTGCGAAACGACGCTGACCTTTTCAGACGCGCATAAAAAAATACAGCAAGCCGCAGAAGATGGAATCGTGTACAAGCAAGAAGTATAGTTTCCCTACTCGGAAAAAAAATTATAGTTTCTCGTGCAATGCGTATCGTATATTTTTTTACACCCGTATCGTATATTATACTGTAGAGCTGGAAGCGTATATACGCCGGAAGAAAATATCTCGGGACGTCGATTTAGCGAAGGGTGGTCACCCGATACGTACCCACCACCCACGCGGGCCGGTGGCCCACCTCGCGCACGGGTGTGGGACCAGTGCTGCGGGTTTTGCACCGTCACTTTCCCGGCGATGCTGTTTTCCATTGAATCTGTATGGGAAAAAAAGTGCGTAGTCCATGACGCGCGGGCCCGACGCTGCGCTTTTTCTTTCGTTTGATGTGTGCTTTCTCTTTCCGTTTCTCTCAATTTTCTTTGGTATAATAACGGCTGTTGGCCGCCCTGGAGAATTGGAGATCTGGAGTAGCAGTATTCTTCAACGTCGCAGGTCGGCAGGTGCCTTTTTAAACTAGAGTTGTATATAGATGTGTTTATTTAGCTAAAGTATTTCGTAATCAAAGTACTGGAGCAATTGTAGGTAATGTTATCGCTATTTTGCTTAGGCGGAAGGCACCAAAATGTTGAGATGAATCCTGACGCCCCGACGGGGACATTGGATTCACTGATTCTGACAGATCTCCCCACCCTTTTGTTCGCATTTTGGATCCCAACAAATCCAGCACCACCGGGAACGTGACCGTGTCTGAAAGTCTGGACTGCAAATCGAAACATTTCAACAACCAAAAAAAGTGCATCGACCTGAGAGGAGCTGGTTAGATTCAAGATCACAAGCATAAAAAATTATGCGTTGATATGCACCTAACTGAACCACTCTGCTCTTAGGAAACACACTAACTGAAAGGTGGTCAGTGGTCACGGACATGAACTTTCATTTGTTTTTCTTTCTGCTAATAGACTGATCAAGCTACAAGGACAAATATTGGTCAATTTGAACGCCCAGTATGATGTTAAAAGAGTTTACAAAAGTGTAAGGAGGGCATATTTCTTTTTAACGGGCAGGTGGAGTTGATTGAAGCATCTCATCACACCATTTTCTCTGAAAATTTTCAGTTGTCATTATTTCAGACAGCCTTTAGTAATATAACTACTACAGTATACAAAATACACTAGTAGTTAACAGTTAATAACTTACCGAAGATTCACCAGCTCTGATTGCTCCCTTTCCTGGGCCACTAGCGAAAGAACAGTAGTCAGAGCAGCGTAGAGTAAGCACAGCATGAGAGAAGAAGCTGCACGGTGAGAGGGATAGGTCAATTACAGTAGTACGTACATTCACCTCGATGAATTGACGGGGTAAGCACTTGTCGTGTTGCACTGGTCACCAATGAAAACACAAGCCCCTTTTTCCTCCCCCATGTCGTCACGATGAGGACAGGGAGCAGTGTCGCGTTTCACTGTCCGTCTCGCCGGGGCAGGAGCAGGACACCACAGCGCGGCTTCGTAGGGCGTCCCCAACAATGAACTCTTAGCTTAACTCTTAGAATTATTTATTAGAAAAAAATATATAAGAGGCAATTAGCTTCTTCGATGGTTGCTTCAAGACTTCTTACTTATCACTTAGAATTGTTTAAGAATTAATGTGATAGAGCTAGCTCTTGCTAACTCTTCTTCAAGAGTCAGATCTTGTCGCATCTTTTCTCTTTTTCTAATAAACAATTCTAAGAGATAGCTAAGAGATAGTCTGAAGCAACCACTAAAGACTTAATTGTCTCTTATATATTCTTTTTCCCTATAAACAATTCTAAGAGTTAGCTAAGAGGCCACCATTGGCCATGCCCGTACCGTCAATTTCGTCAAAAGGGAAGAGTTACCGGGACTGACAGGAGCTTCAGGCTTTACGCTTACTCATGCATCAAATGATTTCACTTTCAGTGTTTACTGACAGAGTAGTACTGCTACGCTAACAAGCTAGGGATTTGGGAGTGGTAAAGGAGACAGTGAGGTCCGTCGGATCGGGTTAACTCGGAGTTAACTTGGCTTGGAGGTCTACGTATGAGTCGTAATCCCATTGGCGTATGTGTACCGACGAATCAAAGCACGGGTTAGTGTTAGCGATCGAGGTGGTGGGGAAGTGTAAGCACGAATCCTGAAAAGATTTGGATGCGCCGCGTCGCTTTCGTGGAGCACGATCCTACGCTACCCGGCTTTGGCCCGTGCATCTAGCGGTTTCTTCTTCGCCTCCCATCATCCGGTCGCCGGAGTGCCAAACAAGAGCCCTGGTTCGCAGGAAAAAGGCGGGACACGTATGGTTGGGAGTACGGACTAGCCGTGCGCCGGCGAAACAGTTGAGATGCCCGTGCCCGTTCCTTAGCACCGAGTCAGAGGGTTTTGGACCGGGCCTGTTCTTTTCCCCTATCTAATTTTTAGAGGTCAAATTAAAGAGAATTTTATCATTTTGAAGTCTTAAATAAAGTCTCAATTTCGAAACTAATTGCAGACTCCCTATCTAATTCACGAGACGAATCCAACGAGGATAATTATAGTGTTATTAGAAGATGTTTACTTAGTAGCATCACCGTAGCAAAACATAGATTAATTAGGATCATTAGATTTGTCTCGCAAATTAGAGGGGAGTCGCGACATAGATTTTGTTATTAAATTAATAAAATTACTACTTAAATAGTAAGATTCTCTTTGATGTGACGATGATCTAAATTTTAGAGGTGGAAACGAACGGGAGACTACTGCAAAGCAGTATAGGACTATAGGTAATTATTTATTTTCTTCCCGGCGTAGACCAGGACCAGGGATCGAAGACTCGGAAGAACAGGGAGTCAAAACCCAAAAGTCCGTGGAGCAGAGTAGTAGATTCTAGAAGGCAGCTGCAAACCTCCTCTAGTACTAGGACGTAGGAGCTCCATTGTTCAGACCCGGCGGCGCCGGGAACGGCTTGTGAAACGGAGAGCGCCGCAGCAACTGCAGGCTCCGTCTTCTTTCCCGGCCGCAGTGCCGTCCGGCGGGAGCAGTTGTGGAGCTGAACCTACTGTTTGCGATGCACGCCACGGCGTGGAATCCGCGGTACAAATGCGTTGCGATCCACCGACCGGAACGGCGTACGACGCGGGGAGTGAATGGCATTTGCTGCCGCCTCCAGGCCGGCCGGGAGGGAGCAAGAGCAGCCGGCCTCGCACGTCGCCATAAAACTCCTGTGGCCGCGTCGAGGACCGCCTCGGCGGTGGTTTCGCCGGCCGTCCGGCACACGATTAAAATCGGACTTGATTCACCGTGACCGAGCTCGCCGCCGCGCGGTACTTCACCGAGATCGTGGCAACTGCGAAACACCAAAAATACTGCTGGCTGGCTGCAATGACATGTGCCTCTGGCGCCGGGCACCTCGCGCCGCTGCAGCAAGCCTGCGGCAGCAGCAAACGCCGAAGCTGCTAGAGAGATCCTTCCCACGAGGCCGCCGGCTCCCCAGGCCTCGGGCGCCAAGCCTCTGCAGGAACGCACGTCACTGTCAGGTGGGTCCGAAGCGGAAGGTCCCCACCATACAGTGTACGCGCAGTCGTTCGAACGACCGTGGAATCTCGAAGCGACGGGACCCACACCCCGGTCTCACGATGAAAAAGAACGCTCGAGAAAAATAAGAAAATAAAAAGGGCAGTAAAGGAGAAACGCATAATACGGGCGCAAATGTTTTCGCCCTGCTCGCGGAGCAAAGCAACACGGGGAACCGGGTCGAGGTGGTCCCGCGAAGCAACGGATCCCACTACCCAACACCGCCACGCGGGTCCCGCCTGGCCCCACCACCTCGGCTCGCTTCTTAAAAACCACCTCCACCTCCTGTCTCCTCTTTAAACGCACCGTCCCTCTCCCTCGCCTCGCACCGTCGTCGCGCGGACACGAACACGCCAGCCACCGAACCACCCCTGCGACGGGCCGGATCGATCCAGGTGAGAGAATCCGCGGAGGTGGATCCCGCCGAGGCTTCCTCTTCGCCGCCGCCGATGGACTCCTCCGCCCTCGGCGGCGCGGGCAGGACGGGAAGCGGAGGCGGCCGGGACAACCCGTTCGCGCTCGGCGGGGGCGGGCTGTCGGCGGCGGCGTGGACCCGGCTGGTCAGCTCCGGCGTGGAGGACGAGCTCGTGGGTGCAGAAAGTGGGGGCACCGCGGGAGGGCTGCAGCCGCCGTATCCGCCTCCGCAGGGGCACTTTCTGGAGGCCTGCTTCCTCTGCCGGAAGCCGCTCGCCAGCAACCGCGACATCTTCATGTACAGGTTCGCCCCTGGCCGCCATGGCTCTCCCTCCTCGATGCCTCCTGCTGTTCGCCTGTTGCGTTCATGTGGGTGTGGCGAGGGTAATTTGGGTTTTTATTTTTCCCGGTGCGCTGGGTCCCGGGGCATGGAAGTTTCCGGCGTCTTTGGAAGGCGTAGTAGTACTAGTACTATTTTCATTTTAATGTCAGGAAAAAGAAATTTGACCGCCAAATTGTGCGCGAGGAAAGTGGGCGTCGGCACCTATTTTCACTTTTTGTTTTCCTGCTTTTTCTCCTTCGTTTTCGAATGACCCCAGCCGAGAAGAAAAGCACGGAGAAATTGGTGCGACTTCTTTTTCGTTTTCCGTGTGTGCCTTTGGTGGTGCCAAGGTTTCGTCATTTCTGCAGTAGCTCGTACGGCTTGCTTTTGCGCGTGAATCCATTCAATTCTCGGGGGCCTAAATTGATGCGCCTATTTATGATCATGCCGTGAGCGGCCTACTCTACCATCTGTCCTCTTGTTCGTTCTTTATGGAGTTGCTAATTAGGAGCAGCGAAGCATGGAAGATTTTTTTGTTTTCGTATTGGAATGAAACGCTGCCAACTTGGGTTCAGTACTTTGAGCTGGTCTGTCCAAGGACTGAGCTGATATTGAAGATAATCCTACTAGTTTAGTAGTAGATTTTATGGCAACACGTAGTGATGGAAATAAGAGAAATCTATAATTACATTTGATTTTTTTTGGCTTCACCATCACGTTTTACTGCTCAAAAGCTCTTTACTAATGATGATACATGTCTTGTATGGAAGCAGAGGTGACATTCCATTCTGCACCGAGGATTGCCGGAGGGAGCAGATCGAAATGGACGAGGAGATGGAGAGGAAGGAGTCCACCACCAAGAAGGTGGCGCAGAGGGCGCCGTCTCCCAAGGGCGTGGAGTCGCCGCCGAGGCCGCCGAAGGCTCGGGCCGGGTCGATCCTCGCCGGCTAACAAAAGCTCATAACCAGAGCTCGCGTGCTGTGCGGCCCCCTCAGACCCAATGATCAGATCCCCTCTTACCAGTTATCGATCACTTACAGTTACCTATATGGGTTTGTGTTTTTTGTTTAAACCCCTTTGTGCGCCATCGGTGGCGTCGTGGCTCGTCAGTGCTCGCTTGTTATGTCGCTGATGATGTATAGAGACATGGAAGCAGAGGAGAGAGCGCTGGTGTTTAGGACTGCAGCTTTCTAGTTTCCTTGCTGCCGTGTTCATGTATGGGGTTTCTGGTCTTGAGTTTGTGGGGATTTTGTGAATTTCCCTATGTGGTACTAGCAGTAGTAGTTGGTGGTGGTGGTGGTGTCAGTAAGGTTTTCCTAATGATCTAGCTGATGAAACATGTGGCTATACAAGAAATAGACATATGAATGGACCTAGACTTTCCCCTTCCTGTCTGTATCAACCTGTGTTTACTGGTGTATTTTCTTCAGGATCTTAATCAGCGGCACAAGGTCACGGGAGGGCAGGGGAAACAACAAGCGGTGCTGTCATGTGCTCCATGCTTATGACTTCTGCTGTTTGTTGTTTACAATGACGGGACCTCTTAGCTGACTTTAGGATTCTGTTTGATTTCTCCCAAGAATAACTGGATTCTAGACGCATTTTTACAAACTCCTGTCAACGTGTAGTCTCTGTCAACGAAGTATATTATCACAAATCTCACTGGAAGACTGTAGTACTACATACATACTGTAGGCGGTAGAATTTTGACTACAATAAAAACTTGCATAAACGACAAGGTAAAAGGGCGGGAAGCAAAGGTCCTGTTCGTTTCCAGCTATATAATTTTTAGAGGGTCAAATCAAAGAGAATTTTATTATTTTGGAGTACTTAAATAAAGTCTAATCTCGAAACTAATTGCAGACCTCTATCTAATTCACGAGACGAATCCAACGAGGATAATTAAGGTGTTATTAGAAGATGTTTATTGTAGCATCATCGTAGCAAAACATAGATTAATTAGGATCATTAGATTCGTCTCGCAAATTAGAGGAGTCGCGACATAGGTTTTGTTATTAAATTAATAAAATTACTACTAAATAGTAAGATTCTCTTTGATGTGACAGATATCTAAATTTTAGCCCGTTCGTTTCCACCCTCTAAAATTTAGATATCTGTCACATCAAAGAGAATCTCACTATTTAGTAGTAATTTTATTAATTTAATAACAAAACCTATGTCGCGACTCCCTCTAATTTGCGAGACGAATCTAATGATCCTAATTAATCTATGTTTTGCTACAGTGATGCTACAATAAACATCTTCTAATCACACCTTAATTACACTCGTTGGATTCGTCTCGCTGAATTAGATAGGAGGATCTGCAATTAGTTTTGAGATTAGACTTTATTTAAGATCTCAAAATGATAAAATTCTCTTGATGTGACTCTCTAAAAATTAGATGTCTGGAAACGAACGCACCCAAAAGCGAATTGTGGCAAAATACCCGTGCTGTCCTCGCCGAATCCACAGCAGATGTACTCTCGCCGCAGGCTAAACGACAGCAACTTGCATCTTTTGTGAAGCTATGGCGTCGCGTCTCGCGAGCGAGCGGTGGAAATGTCTGCTGTTCCATTTCCTTTCTTTCGTCACAGCACCGACGGCGCCGGGGAAGCCTCTTTGCACAAGAACAGCAACCGAATTGAATTGACGCCAGAGAGTAGTGGAGCTAGCAGGAGACTGGGTACTGATGATCAGAGTACGACGCAGCGGCAGCCGGTTCAAGCCCCGCGAAGCTCGCCGGCTTTATGGAAAAAGGGCGGGAAGGGGCCCGCCTGTCATCCTCCGCAAACCTCTCTGACTGACCGTTCCAGCTGCGCCTGCGCTCGGAGAAAAAGCTCTTTCCCGGCGGTGCCGACGGCCATGTGCTGCCTCGCGTCCTCCTCCCTCCTTTTACGCACCAGAGAAAATCAGAAAAGTTGCGTGCCCTTGGTTTGACGTGAGGTACTGTGAGGTGAGATTGGCCATGTTGTTTTGATGAGAATTCATCACAGGTCAGGGAAGGAAGGACGGTGGTCGGTGATGGCGCCTTGCTGCCATACCCACTCACTTACTTGGCGTCCGCTGCCAAAAGCGACCAACGAACCAACCCCCAAAAGGCTGGGGGCGTGTTGCGTCATCTGCCCGGCTTTCTCTGTTTGAAGTGGTTGGGCAGGCAGGCGAGTTGTTTTCTTTCCCCACAGGATTCCTAAAACAGTGTCAGGTCGCACACACAGTGAGCAAGTCAAAACTGACCAAGTACACTGCGGGCAGGCCTGCTTTTTGAAACAGTCAAGCTCAAATACGACAAGGTTGGCTCAGAAGGTGATTATGGGCTGAAAATGGAGTGGCGTTAATCGATATTGGGCCTATCCCGGTATTGCGCACTGTACTGACTTGGGCTGCACAATTTGCAGCTCTTAAGTCAAAACGGCCCAATGGAGCTCCTGATGTGTAGTCCTCTGTCAAAGGCGGAAACAATAACTGCGCCTTCGCACACCTACCCTGAGCTTGTTTGCTCGCTTCGCTCCGCTCCTCGATGCTGGCCTCCGTCGCCGCCTCCGTCCCGCTGCCCCTCCGCCGCTTCCAGCGCGGCGCCACCCTAAGCGCTTCCCATGGAGTTGAGGGGTGTCCAAACCTCTCCTCCACGCGCCCCGGAGGAGGGCCTTAGTTTGCCGCGCGGACCTGCAGCAAGACGCGCCTTTCGCGGCCGCCATCGGCGCCTGCGTGCTCGCCTCGCTCGCGCTGCCCCTCTGAGACCCCGCAGAGATGCCGGGGACGAGGATGAGGAGGAAGGGGAGTTTAGCGCGACGGACACGAGGATGGGCGTGATGGGGATCATCTCCTTCCTGCCTTACTTCAACTGGCTGGTGAGCGAAACCTCTGCTCTTCTTATCTATTGCTCCTTATTTTTTTAATGAATTTTTCTCTTTTGATTATGCGACTAGAGCTGGATCTTTGCGTGGTTGGATAGCGGGAAGCGGCGGTATCTGGTCTACGCGGCTGTGTACTTGGCTCCTTACCTGAGGTTTGTAATTCTGAATTCAGAGCTTGTGCCCTGGATCGGTCGGTTCATTTCTGTTCTAATTGGTTTATGTTGGAATTGCTTTTGGTGGTCTCTATAGGCTGTATTAATGTACTTTTACATATGTGCGTGGCTAGTTGTCAATGTTGCACTTGCACAGTTGCCATCTAGTAGGAAGCGACCTTTTGCTTACATAATACATGGTAGAATTGCCAATCCGAAGCTCTTATTGTGTTCAAAGTTACCAAGGGCTTGATGCTAAACATAACAAAGTCATAGCTATATTGAACTGCTGCACAGTTTGTTTTCAAGTGTAATAATGTGTGCATTCTAGTATCCTACTGTGTGCTTTATTGCACTCATTAGTTTTCCATGCTACCCGACAATAGGTCTTCTGATTGAAAATAATGTAAACTTTAATTATTAATGCAAACAATAGTATGTTTTTGCCATCCTGTGTTATAATTCTTTGTTGTTGCAGTGTATGCCATGCATGCGATGCTTTTGTTTTCTAATACAAATTTTTCTTTGTTTTATTAGCCTTTCTGATTATTCCTAAAAATGGGCAGCTTTCAGTTTTTTCGATCCTTGCCTTCGTGACTAAATAGCTAGATTTATGCGGTGTGTACTAAACTAGATTCATGCAGTGTACTAAGTTCACTTTATCAACTCGGTTTCTTTTTTCAGATCTAACTTGTCATTGTCACCTGAGGAGAGCTGGCTACCCATTGTTAGCATCTTTATTTGCATTTTGCATATTCAGGTCAGTAAATGAGATCCTTAAGTATCCATGGATGCTAGCTACCTTTTGCTGAGATGCTTTCTTCCCATGCAGTTAGAAGCCGCTGTCAGGAATGGTGATATTGAGAGCTTTAAGTTCATTGAGAGAGCTTGGAATCTCTTTTTTCCTAACGCTATTAAAGAGGACGCCTACCATGGAAACAAGAGAGATTCAGTCGGAAAGGTACAGTACCAATAAGTGTATAGCTCATCAGACCCATGTAATCTTGGTTCAGTCAAAGTTTGGTAATCATTTCCTACATTCCAGGGTAACAGACCTAACAAAAGAATACCATCAGCTCATGAGTCTAGAGAAAGGCTCCGCAACTCAGATATCTTCAAGAGGCGGATTGATGACCCCATCGACGAGAAGAGAAAGAAGTCGGACTGGGATTAAGGATAACAAGGTCTATCCTTATTGTACAATATCTGACTATCTGGGGAACGGTATAGGGAGATGTATGTATCCTAGGAATCCATGCCATGCAGCTACAGCCAAAAGGCCAGAACTCAGGAGCTGCCTGTAGCATGCAGCTTCAACTGAATTGGCTGATTTCGTCTTTTTGTTTCCTTGTTTCAAATTAGATCTTAGGTCTAGCTAGCTTCATGGGCATCGGTGTAAACTGTTAGTTGTTAACTGGGCTAATGGAACACATTGTAGTTTCAGGTGGCTGAAGCTCTATTGTCCACTTGTCTGAATGGAAGTTCCTTGTTTTTGTGTTGTTTATGCCCATGTTAACTTTGCTTAGGAATGTTCCGTGGTGATTCCTGGTGTTTTGGTCAGATACTTCGTGCTGGTTGCCTGTTTCGAGCTTTGTCTTTCGCTGGACAGGCACCGCGTTTGTTCATCCCGCGAAGATGTTAATTTTCGGCAACCATCTCATCTGCATGACAGCATCATGACCATTCACTGCCCAGTTCCCTCCCGCTTTTCTAGGGGCACTGGCGTCACCACTACTTTACGCCTTTCGGCCTCGGGATTTCACTTCTGCTTCAGTTTCTGTTCTGCCGCAAGGCCAGCAACCGCCATCGCCAGTGCGCCACCGCTCCACTCGCGGCATGGCCAGGCTATCGCACAGAACAGTGATGAGCGCGTCCTCCGCCGCACGCCCGCGCGGCCACCCGAGCTTCGGGCTCCGGAGAGTGGCTGGTGCGCTCCTTCTCGCCACCCTCGTCGCACTGCCCTTCGCGGTGCTATACCGCGCCGCCGTCTCGCGATCGCTGAAGGACTCCTGGGGGTTGGACTCGCTGACCTCCGTCGCTGCATCCGAGGAGGAGGAGGAGGGCGCCGAAGCCGACGGTCTGGTCAGCACGGCTCTTCCCCCTTCTATTAATGCCCTCCATCTTGGCATTTCATCACGAATTATTAGAACTAGTTCAGGATGGCCCGCTGCCTACTGTTTTGATATTTCGAAAAGAAAAAAGATTGCATTGCGGCGTTAAGATTTTTTCGTATCTTAAATCGCCACCGATTGTTGTTGGCGAATGTCTTCAGAATATGGGTGAACGAATTTAAACCCCTTGCTATGTTCTGAAAATACATGCTCATACTCAGAGGTGAGCTTTTATTCTTCTAGAAGGATTGTGGAGCTCTCATGTTCTTAACGAACAATATAACACATATATATGTCACTGAAACACACAATTAGTGGGTCTTTTTAAGAATGTAATTTTGCTTGTAATAATTTTGTTGAATTTTGCTATAGGAAATGTTTAGTAGTACCTGCCAGTTTTGCTAGTTTTCTTCTATATGACCTTTGATGTGTTTCCAGCCTGGATAGTTGGATGTAATGTAGCAACCATTTTGGCATTAATGTTGCTCTTACATATTGTTGTTTTTATATGGTGAACTTAGGTTGTTCAGATAGTATGCGAACTTCGGTTTGATTTTGGTTATAAGTTTTAGGCATTTATATTTTCCGCCTACCTGACCCCTGTGATCTCAGATAATTAATTATCAATTTGGCCAGTTTATTCCTAAACTTTTACTGTTTTTGTTTGCATGGCTGCTGGATCATTCAGTGTTCTTTCATTTATTTCTTTCATACTAGTATAACTATTGCATGGTTGTCTTACAAAATTAATATAACCTTCCTTCTAGGACAGTGAAGATCTCAAGCTCGAGCGAGTCCTTAACAAGGCTTCAATGGCAGACAATACAGTTATCTTGACCACACTTAATGACGCATGGTCTTCTCCTGGTTCAGTGATGGATCTTTTCATGGATAGTTTTCATTCAGGCCTTAGAACAAATTCGCTGTTGAAACACCTTGTTATTGTAACATTTGACTGGAAGGCATACAAGCGTTGTGTCAAAATCCATTTCTATTGCTTTGCACTTAGAACTGAAGGTGTGGATTTTTCTGAAGAGAAGAGGTTCTTGACTTCTGGGTATCTGGAGATGATGTGGACAAGGCTGGATTTCTTGCGGCTGGTTCTTGAAAAAGGTTACAACTTCGTATTCACGGTATATCCTTAACATTACTGCAACTTGAGAAAATGATTGTTCTCGTTTTGCAACATAGTTTTCAGATTTTTTTTTGTTAATAACAAGGATGAGATCTACTGTTTCTTTTGTTAAACATAATTGCATAATTGCCTGCATAAGTGAAATGGAGGTGTTTTGTCTGTCCCACTTGTTCTTATTGCATTTTCATATAAATCCAGGATGCAGACATAATGTGGTTTCGCAATCCATTTCCTCATTTCTATCCTGATGGTGACTTCCAGATTGCAAGTGATCACTATGTTGGGAATTCATCTGACTTGAGAAACATTGCCAATGGAGGTTTCATCTATGTGAAATCAAATGAGCAAACCATAGAGTTTTACAGTTTTTGGTATTCCTCTCGTTTGCGCTATCCTGGTTATCATGATCAGGATGTATTCAATTTTATAAAGCATGACCCTTATGTTACAGACATTGGATTGAAAATTAAGTTTCTAAGTACTGGATACTTTGGTGGATTTTGTGAGCCAAGCAGAGATCTAAACAAAGTCTGCACTATGCATGCTAATTGTTGCATCGGGTTGCAAAGCAAAATTCATGATCTAAGGATTATGATAGAGGATTGGAGGAGTTATTTATCCTTGCCACCAAACTTAAAAAGATTAAGGGCATTGGCATGGAGGGTGCCACAAAATTGCAGGTATGGTATAACCGCAATACTGCATTTGGAGACAGTACAAGTGTCAATTGGCTTATTTGATATTTTGCTGTTAGTATTCATCTAATCACCCTATTTATTTATTTTGCAGTCTTTTGTCATCGTCATCGCATCAATAAAGCATGTTTAGGATCAGCAAAATGAAGTATAGCAGTGAAGCAATTTTAACCGCTTGTGCATTTTAATAGAAGAATTAATTGAAAGGTTGGACACAAACATTTTAGTCTATAGTTTCTCATTTGCTACCTTTGACTTTTAGCAGTCACTTTTTACTTACAGCATGACTCATGGCCACTTTCAACTAATAGTTTCTACTGTTTACCATTAATTGGGTTCATGCCTTTCTGTACTTTGCGTGAGACCAAAAGCTAGTTTCAGTTAATAATTTCTTGAGATATTTTATGCAAGGTATATGCCAATGTTAAACTTTGTTGATGCTATCTGCGTCATCTCAAAATATTTATGACATTATGTGCAAGGCTACCACCCTATTTCTTTATCGATGACATTCTGGAACACATTTTTAGCTAAAAAAATATACTAGTACGTGTACTCTGTTGCCTTAGCACTACCTGAGAAGTATTCGGTCTACCTGTTTTTGCGCTGAGATTGTTTTGTTCTTTTACAGGAAACTTTTTGGCAATAACTTGACCAAAAAACTGTGTATGCAATAACTTGACCTAAAATTAATGGGGCTTGCTAAGTAATCTAATAAAGATATTGGACACAGTCGTTGAAACCAGTCAAATTCGTGAAGTCAGAACTTCTAGCTTTGAACTTTTCTAGTTTTGCACCTTCTAGCTTGAACCTCACGTGTAAACTGGACAACAAAGATCTGCTTTTGACTTTTCCAATGTGACGTGCAGATTGAAGTCACTCTACATTTGATGTTTACATTTTGAATAAAACGGATGGTCAAATGCATTTTTGGAAAAGTCAATGAATGCTTACATTTTGAGATGTGGGGAGTATCTTTTTTCCCCTGAACTACGTTAAAATACACACACACACATTGTGCTCTGTTTTGCCGAGTCATGTCTTGGAACTACAACTACACACACACATTGAGCTCTGTTTTGCTGAGTCATGTCTTGGGACTACAACTCCCAGTATGAGATAGAACACAAAGACAACCCTTCAGAGTCCAACTACAACTCTCAGTATGAGATCAACACCTTCAGAGTCCATCATTGTTCTCTGGAGTGATGACACCTCTACGCTCCAAGATTTGGCGCTGCATCATGATGTAGTAGGACCTGGCTGCAGGAGAAAGCTTCTCTAAATCGGCTCCCATGATGCCAACTTCTGCGGTGAGCAATTGTGCCTCACTTTGCTTGGCCCTCACTTCTATGTCTTGTTTAGTGAGACTTAGTTGTTGCTTGCTAATACTAAGTTGCTCTTCCTTTAACTTGCTCCGAAGTTCTATGTCATGCTTCTGCAAGTCGAACATCTTCTGAGTAAGCTGAATTTTCTTCCCCTTCATATTCAAGATCTTTTGCATCTTCTGATCCTGCTTCCCTTTTGCATTTTTATTTCTACCATGTATTTGCTCCAACGCTTCTACTGCAACACTAGATGATGCAGTGTCTTCCTTAGATCGCCGTCTTTTTGCACCATCACGACCTTCAGGCCTTTCCACTGGTACATTGTCATTGCCATTTTGCGGACCAGAGGCTGCAGCAGCAACTTTAGCAACCCTAGGAGTGCTTAATTCCAACAATTTAGCATTCCATTTAGCCTCATTGCGCAACATTTTCCAACAATGCATAAAATGAAATGGCTCAGTTTTCTCATACATCGTCACTGCATCATCGATCTGAAATTTAAAATTGATACAAGTCAGCAAATATATACACTATTTATATAACCAAGAATGAAAGTAGCATAAAATCCAGCAAAGAAATTACCCTGTCATATTCATTCTTCCCACTTTCGTTTTTCTTATCCACTGCAGATTTGAATGAACA
The DNA here is from genome assembly GCA_031894775.1 of Chloris gayana. NCBI lineage: Eukaryota > Viridiplantae > Streptophyta > Magnoliopsida > Poales > Poaceae > Chloris > Chloris gayana. Next base: position 72,152 of record JAUNZO010000990.1, on the reverse strand, counting down.
AAATTTGGTAACAGCCTTTTGAATAACCCCCATCTTTTTTGCAAGGAAATCTGGCTACGTACTGAGCCTTCTGGTTTGTGCTCCTGATAATAATTATATATTCTCTTGTAGTAACCATCCATATTTTGATTAACACCTGTACTAGGATCCTTATTACTAACATTGAGGAATGCTGAGCAAATGACAGAGTCCTCCTCCTTTGTGAATGCACTCCCTCTATGAGAAACTCTTTTCTCCCGAGCTTGTTTTTTCCCTGAAATGGATGATGGCAGCACTGATTTATGAGCTATCAAATGGCAATCTTGAGACCCAGCTGATGCACTCCCTCCATGCATGTCATACTGCACAGGCAAGAACAAGAGTAATTCAATCCACTGCTACATTTGTGTATGTATCTTGTAAAGAAAAATCATCGTTAAACCTGATTTGCAGTAGTACTATCTATCTCTTCAATGGAAGCACCGAAAAAGAAATGTTCTGGAACTTCTCCCTCTCCATTTGGACCATGTTCCATCCTGTACACAAGAAATATATTCAAAGCCATAAATCCTTTATACAGTACTATTACTTCAAAGTTAGCAGCAAATTCAGGGTGTGGCCGAAAGCTCCAGCTGCTGCTCTACACTAGTTATTGCTCTCAATCACACACTCTTCTACACCCTACCCGTCAATCTTAATCAAGTTCGAGCCCTAGATTGACAAGTTCCTTTCCACCCTACCTCTGAATCTCAATCTCACTCACAAGTAACTGCTCTAGATCGAGGAATCCCAAAAGCAACGGCACGTGCGCTCCGACCGTCGCTGTGCGCCCGCACCATTGCCGCTGCCTCGTGCTCACCCATGCCCACCCATGGTCGCTCATGTCTAGCAGGTACCGCTCGAAGGATGCAGAAAAGGGAAGAGAAAGTCACACGGCACATACCTTAGATTCTCGCCGTCGCCGTCGCCGTCGCCGCCGATGATCAACGCCCGCCGCCGCAGCCGCTGCTCCCTCGCTGACCCTATCTTTTTCTCTGCCGCAGCCGTCGTTTGGGGGATCTCGCTGGTCCGTGTTTGTTTGGAGATCGGAGGAATGTGCTCTATTTCTGGGTCGTAGGCTGGAGGCATCTCACAAATCACAATGGGTCTCTCGTAGTCGTATGGAGTTGGTAAAGCAGGCTACCAATGGGCCTGATACTACAATTGGGCCTCTTCATTTCGTCCTCTAGTTCGACGCCAAACTGACAAGTGAGACCAACTTGTCAGTGTCGTTGGCCAATAAACCCCAGAACTGAACCCGCGCCCTCCTTCTCACAAGTCCACAACCTCGCCGCCGCCGCCACTCACGCGACTAGTCCGGCCATGGGTAAGTCATCGTCGGCTGCCGCGGCAGCGGTGGTCAGGACCAAGCGAAAGTCCAGGAGCGGCGCTCTATCCCTAGAAGAGGTGAAGTCCCTGGGCAGCGAGCTCCTCTCCTCGCGCGCCCACCTCAACCACGCCCCCGTCCTCCTGGCGCTCCTCTCTCCCGCCGCGCGACTCGACCTCGCCCTTGAGGCGCTCATCTCGCTCCAGTCCTTCTTCGTACCCCTCATCCCCTCTATTCCCTCGGCCACCGCCGCCGCCGCGGGAGATGGGTGCGGTGACCCCGAGCGAGTGTTCGGGTCCTGGCTGCGGCAGCGATTTGATGAGCTGGTTGCTGCTCTGGTGGAGCTCAGCGTGTCGCCGCAAAGTGATGACGCTATTAGGGTGAGTTTCGAGCTAGTTCTATTGTCTTGTCATCTGACTTAGTTAGTGATACTAGCGTTTTTTATTTCTGGTCCAGGATGTAGCACTGGATGCTCTTATGGATTTCGTGAAGCTGGGAAAGGATGGCAGCTTTCAGTCAGCAATTTATCACAAGTTTATCTATGCTGTCGTGAGTATTCCTTATCTCGTCTCATTACATCAATGCGACTTTACATTTTGGCCTTGTTATCGATGTCTGGGAAATGCCCTTTGTCTCGGAACTGAGCCGTTTTTATTTGGTCAGCTCTCAGTTGTTTCTGCTCATGTAATGTGTTACATGTGTTCTTGTTCTTTTTGCAGGTTCATGCTACTGATTCTATTGATCCTGTGTTAGAGTTGCTTGAGCAGAAGTACTTCAAATACGCTGATGTTTGGTATGCTTTGACTACTTCTTGAAATTTTCCTGCTATATTATAGTATTGGTACATGTGAACTTCAGTTGCATGGAATTGGGGAACTTGGTGTAATGAGTTGCAACAAAGTTGTCTTATTATATTTTTATTAATGTGCTTATATTCATCTTTTGTTCCTTCTGCAGTTACTTTACTTATACTAGCTTAGACAAGATAGCCAACAAGCTAGGCAGTAGAACCACCGGTACTGTCTCACTCTCTACGTTTATTTTCGTTCTTCTTTGGTCAAAATACTTGCATAAATCAGCAGCTGTCCTTATTTGATATTTATTAGCTATACATTATTCTATAACCAGGCTCTGGAAAAGATGCCTTGCAGAATGGGGGTGATGGGTCAGAAAACAGGTGACTGTTTTTCGGTTTTTCCTTTTTGTTATATGTGTTTCTTATACCTTATATACATCAATTTTATTCTAGGGAACAAAACTTCAGTGAACTATACTTGTATATACTTCATAGTTGTATGTCTTATGTTCTTTTTCTCTTGCATAACAGAGGTGTGCACAATGTATACAATGTTTTGGTGCATGTACCTGTTATAGATTTTCAAAAGGAATCAGCATTTGATATGTGGAGTACTGTTGGTGAGTAGTATCTACTTCATTTGGCAGTTTCAACTTTCTTCCCATCTTCGATGGCATTTCATGTACTCTTTTGTAGCTACAAAGTTACTCTCATTTACATTCTTCTCTAGCTTGAAAATTTGCCCATGCACTTTTATTGCATGCACCAACATGTGCTTCATATCCTGACTCTTTTGTTTCATGCTTCCAAAGGCATATCTTCTAAAGGAGAAAAGGATTCATCTAAGGTACCTCATGAACACTTCAGATGTACTGACATTTTTCAGCTTGAGATCAAATTTCTAGGAACTAATCTTTGAAATTCTGTAGGACTCTGCTACGTACACTAAGAAAAAACTTAAACTGAAGTTCACCAAAGCATGGCTGTCCTTCCTAAAGTTACCACTTCCACTTGATGTGTACAAAGAGGTAAATCTGTTCATGTCCTTAAATAAAGACATAAATATATGTTGCAACATTGTGTATCCTTTTGCTTATTAGTTTAGCCTAATTGTTTACTCAACAACGTGTGGAAGCGCTTAATTATTTCTCCATTTCCCATAAAAGATAAATATTTCTTCATCTTGGAGGTGTTGGCTAGGTGTTGCATCTTTGTTATTATCCCATGCAGTAACAATTTTTGACATTAATACCTATTTACAATCTAACTTCAGTACACTGTTGTAACAGTTGTACTATCTTTTTAGATAATGAAAACTTGAACTACTTTTTTTACGTGAATATTTGAACTACTTAGGATAATGAAGTTGCTTATTATTTACTGTTATTCATATAAGTGAAAAATTATCACTTTGAAATATTAATGCTTCATTGCAGCTAAGGTTTCCTGTATTGAGTTGTCCATTATAATATGTAAAAGGAATTCATTTGCAAAACTATGATTAAACAACTCCAGTACACTATGCTGTAAGTCGTAACAGTTCAACTGCTTGCGATAATGAAGTTGTTTATTATTTCCTCTTATTCATCTAAGTGAAAATTTATTGCTTTGAAATATGAAAGGTGTTCATTGCTGTAAAGGTTTCCTATCTCTTGAGTTATCTTTTTCAATATGCAGGTCCTTGCTTCCATTCATCAAAATGTAATTCCTTCGATGTCAAATCCTGCCATCTTGTGGTATGTTGCATGATTTCCATTTTCCTCATCTTAGTTTTATTCTTGACACGTCCACTGATGGAACCTTGTAACCTGCATACCTGTTCCCTGTTGTAGTGATTTCTTGACTAGATCATATGACATTGGTGGTGTTATCAGTGTGATGGCCTTAAGTGGTCTTTTCATTCTTATGACACAACATGGTCTGGAATATCCAAAATTCTATGAAAAGCTGTATGCACTACTGACTCCTGCTGTTTTCATGGCAAAACATCGCTCAGTCTTCTTGCAAGTAAGTAGGAGAAGGATGACTTCACATTATTATGAATAAACTCATGACGTATCTATACCCAGCTCTTATCATGATCCTAAATGACTCTGAACAGCCATTGACACTTTCACATGTTTTGAAAATGCTTCTCCATAGCATCTCATGTGTTCTTATATCAACCAATAACCTGCTAGCGGTAACTATTTTTCAGTTGAATAACCCATGTTGCTCTTGGCATAAAGAACTAACCATATGTTGTAACCTATCAATTGTGGTAGCCAAAACAAGTAGATTAGTCAATTCTGTATCACATAGTCATCCAAATAAGCCCTTGGTTCATGCACTAGATTTATTTTGTTTTGTACAGATAATCTGTTTCAAATTGAACTTGATTTGTTGTCCTAAACGTAAGAATGGAGGGTGTAATTGAATGGCTTTCTTACCATAAGCAATTTTATGATATTCTTAGCATTTAGTTTTAACTATTTATTGACAACCTTTTTCTCTTGCAGCTGTTAGACACATGTCTGAAATCTTCTTATCTCCCTGCGTATCTTGCTGCTGCATTTGCAAAAAGATTGAGCAGGCTTACCCTTTCAGTACCACCAGCTGGAGCTCTCATTATTATTGCTTTAATTCATAATCTTCTGCGGAGACATCCATCTATTAATTTTTTAGTTCATTGGGTATGTTACCTGCTAGACCCTTTTATATTTCAATTGCACGCGTAGTGCTCTCGATTGATCCACTCTGCAGTCATATAGCTACATGTTTTTAGTATAACCATTTGTGACACTCCATATTCCTGTTTACACTGCAAGTATGGGGGTGTTCGTTTTCTCTAGGGACTAAAGTTTAGCTCCTAAAATTTGGGCTAAACTTTAGCACCTCTTGGAGGGCTAAAGTTTTGCCTCCTTTTAGCCCTTCTTTCTCTCTAGAGCTAAAGATTAGTCCAAACTTTAGCCCTCCCGTTCGTTTCCTAGAGCTAAAGTTTAGTCTAAACTTTAGTTTTAGCCCTTTAGCCCATGGAAACGAACACCCCCTATGTTTTCTTTGGTTACCTAATAAACTATAATTCTAAGGCATCAGAGTTTCTTTCAGGAAATTGATGAGAGTGAAAGTAATGCCACTGAAGAAACTAGCCAAACTAAGAAGATTGGTGCTGATCCTTTTAACAATCAAGAGGCTGACCCTGCAAAGTCTGGTGCAATGCGTAGGTTTTTAATCATCTAAATTTATCTTCTGCCCATCCAAAGCATGTCTTTTTTTTAGATAACTAAGCTTGATGACTAGATGAATATTCTTGTGACAATGAGAGATTCTAAATTCTGATAAGTAAAGTAATGAACCTAGCTACATAATTTCATCACCGAAATTTTCTTCGTAGTTGCTTTGTTTTTACTTTTATGATATGATGATGTACCTATCATGGAGATTAACAGCACTGAGGATATGTTTTATGGAAAGAAGGCACTAGTTTGAGGACCAAATAGTTTCGTTTTGCCTCATTGCATTTGTGGTGCTAAAGTCATTCTCACTTGTTTTTTTCATTTGGAACCTCTTTATCTGCAAGGATACTCTACTGGTGCTTTGGGATTTACTTCTATAATGCCTTCAACTTCAGTAGTTTTAACCTTTTATCACTGATAGACTTTTAAACAGGTTACCATGGAGTGTTGAGGTTTGTTCTCATTGATGTATCGTAGGATGTAACTAAAACTCTTCAAAAAATCAATTAATAAAAGACTGAAATTGCTGGGAACATATAAGTAACTAACTCTTAAATGATACTGTCTTGTTGATAAAACATTAATATTGGGCCAAACAAAATAACTATTCCCACTTGTCTTTATTGACTTTCTGACAGAACTTACAATCCTGTCCTAACACCAGTAAAAACATCCGGAGGGATTATTCTGCATCAGGATTAGTAGGGAGAGAACAACAATTATGCCATTTACTCATTTGCTTTCTTTTTATAATATATAAACTGCAGCCTTTTGCCATGTCTATAACGTGTCATGGATGCCAGTGCAAATTAAATGTGAGAGTGTGAAATGCTTACTGTGCATCATAAATTAATTATCGATTGTGCACTGCAGGAAGTTCTTTGTGGGAAATAGATACGCTTCGCCATCATTACTCACCTGCAGTTTCCAGGTAACAGGATGCAAACTTATTGACCTTATTTCTATGCGCTTTCCTTCAATGTTCAGAAGTTTTGCTTATTTTCATGTTGTTTCACTGTCAGATTCGTTGAATCACTTGAGAATGATCTCACTGTCCGGGCCAAGACTACTGAGATGAAAATAACAGACTTTAGTTCAGGCTCCTACGCAACGGTTTTCAAGGACGAGGTATTTTTCATTTGCACTGCATTCATCCTTGAGTTGTTTCTACATTCACAGCTTCTGGTTTACGTGGTACATATGTAGGCTCTTGCTTGGAAGATGCTTCTGACATTTTAAGCTCATGTCAATGAAACCATCTTGTTACAGAAATTTGAACCAGAGCTGAATTGACATTATATCCGCTGCCATTTAGTTGTTGAATTATTAGTTATCTTTAGGAATTCCTACAAAGCATTTACTGATCTTTAATTTGGAATTGTAGGCACGGAGGCGGATAAAACAAGTTCCCCTTGCTTTCTACAGAACCACACCAACTTCGTTATTTCAAGGGTCAGAATTCCCTGGGTGGACTTTTGGGGACCGCTCTAATAGCGTCGTGCAGGCAATGGAGACGGTAGAGGCTAGTGATAGCTCAGCTTCGAAAAGATTGCGGGTGGAGTCCTGAGTAGGAGACCCAGACTGTCGCTCCAAATTAGACAGGCTCGAGTACCACTTTCGCTGTTGTGTGGTTCCTTTGTAGTTTGGTATCGTCACCTATAGAAATCCTATGAGTGTTGTAGCACTAGAATGTTAGCAGAAAGGAATATATATATGAGGAAATTATTGTTTTATTTTCGAAACTAATATGTAAGCTTAATTGCCAATTATATATGGATGCCGTGTCATTTCAGATTACACAAATATTTGACTGATCGATAGGCAATTATTATTCCGTTGTGGCCCTGTTATTTGCTCACGTGGTTTTGAATTTAAAGGGAAACTGTATAGCTAATCTCACGGGATCTGTACGCAATATGATTGGTGTCTCCATGGGTTAAATGCTCCATCCGTCTTCCTATCGCCAGTCATAAATATCCTCTTATTTATGTTACATATGCGTTTATGACTGATCACTGATTCTGAATCACTGACATGTCCGAAGAAATAATATAAGTGATGAACATTTCCTCATATATACGATAAAAAAACAATTATACGATCTCTGCAGAAAGTACCTGCACAGCGCAGCAGAATTTCTTCGTCAGTGGCTGAGAATCCTGGGCCCAGTGTCGTCTTTAGCAACATCAGAATTTGTAACCAGGCCGTTGTACACTAGTACTGATGTTTTTGTGGCTCTTGGCCTTTTCCAGGTATGATATGTGGATCGCGGTTCGTCAAGGTATTTAGTTCTCAATATCCATACGACCATACCTTCATGTACACCGCATGTCCGAATGAATTATCTTTTAAGCAGAAGCATTTCCTGAAGTGTTAATTTACTTGTGCCATTGGCCATCTTCTCTGAGAGGAATGAAACAGGTACTCGGAGAAACTTCCTCCACAGCAGTATGCATCACCTTTACCGTAAAAGTGACGTAGCATATACTACATGTGTATAGATGTATCTGTGACGTAGCATATATTACATGTGTATAGATGTATCTGAGTTCTCTACCGTAGTGCGGTCCCAACTTCCAAGTCATACTTTCGATATTATGGCCTGAATATTTTCTGGGGGAAATGTACGGATCTAGTTGGTATCCGAGTTTGGCACCTTGCCAACTTCCAGCCACATATTCGGTATGAGGACCTGAATGTTTTGGGATGGGAAGAAATATCATCTTGTGATATAGCTATTCAGGTTGGAACATGCTGAGATTGTGATACCTAGGATTTCAAGTAGCAAGCTTTTTCTGAATAGATTAGATTCTAGTATGTGGGACACGAGGAATTTCCAGGACATATTCTAGATACATTTTAAATTAGGGAATTCAAAGACCGCAACGTATAAAAGTGCTAATTGACGAGGCCAGACCACCGGGATTGTTCTTGTTCACACAGGCTACCGGCCCCTCACATCTCTTTCGTGCTCGTGCCATCCCAGTAGAAGCATCTACCAACTAGTCTGCTTCAGGCCAACGGTAAGAGCAGCCATGTCTCAACTCGGAAAAAAAAGGGAACGAAAAAAGGAAGATGTTCCAGGGGTCGATTATTATCTGTATATCCTGCATGCTCCACGCTTTTGGATCCGCCCTATTGTGCTCTAGAAGATTCAACCCCGTGCCAGCTTCGTAACTTGAGCATGGAATGGAATGCTCGTCCCACTTCTTGCTTGGTCTCTTTCCTGATTCTGCTTCCCCGTTCTTGCTTGATCTCTTTCCTAATTGTACTTCCTAGTTCTTGCTTGGTCTCTTTTCTGATTTTGCTTCTTTGCCGTGTGTTATTCTCTCCAACAAATTTTAAGGTGAAAGATTGCTTCCATTTCTGTAGCTCTGAGGACATGAATAGTCTCTCTTATAAAAGTTTGTTTTGCTGATACCTTCCCAGTTTTTCCTTCGCAAGGACTGCCATTCTGTGTGCTGATGTGCCCCAATTCATATTGATTCACAGTATAATCGCTTTTCTGACTCCCACCCTATGGTTGTAGTTCGGCCTGCAATTGCCTGGATTTTCCGTTAAAAATAGTTAGTCTTTAGCTAGCCAAAGTATATCTATTTAACATTCGGGAAAATTTCCTTTTGTTCTTCCAGGCCATCTGATGTTGAGCTGAAGGATGGACTCTTAAACAACACCCAAATCAACCCGCAGGATTCAACATGAAGTTCATGCTCCATATTCTGGGTATATTCTGTTGTCTGTGTTCCTGTGCACTTGGCCAGAATATTTCAGTGAGACCCAATGTTGTGAACATTGGAGCTCTTTTCACATTTAATTCGACAATTGGGAGAGCTGCCAAGGTCGCCATTGCTGCTGCAATCAATGATATCAACAGTGATTCAAGTATTCTTGCGGGCACGAAGCTGGTTGTTCAGATGCAAGATTCCAACTGCAGTGGCTTCCTTGGCATTGTTCAAGGTATTCGTTTAATGTGTTTCCACTGGACCAATAGAACTTGTTTTTTCTTTTTCCGACAAAAGTACAATCCATGTGGTGACACCAGATTAATTATTTCTACTATCTTCCTTAGCCTTGAAATTCATGGAGAAAGATACAGTTGCAATCATCGGTCCACAATCTTCCGTCGTTGCGCACGTTATTTCCCATGTTGCTAATGAGCTCCAAGTACCTCTGGTGTCTTTTGCTGCAACTGATCCGACTCTCACATCACTTCAGTATCCCTTTTTTGTGCGTACCACCCACAGTGATCAATTTCAAATGGCTGCAGTTGCTGACCTTGTTGAGTACTATGGATGGAAGCTAGTGACTGCGGTATTTGTTGATGACGATTATGGACGAAACGGCATAGCTGCCTTAGGTGATGAGCTTGCCAAGAGGAAGCTGAAGATATTGTGCAAAGCTGCAATTAAGCCTGGAGCAAAGAAGAGTGAGATGGCTGCTGTACTGGTTAGGGCTACTTTGATGGAATCCCGGGTCTTTATAGTACATGCAAATGCTGACTATGGACTTTCAGTATTCTCATTAGCGTACAATCTGAGCATGACATCCGGTGGGTATGTGTGGATTGCAACAGATTGGCTCAGTTCATTCCTTGATTCATCGCCTCGTCTTGACATGGGATTAATGAGCATGATGCAGGGTGTTCTGACATTACGTCAGCACACACAAAATACCAGACGGAAGAAAATTCTAGCTTCAGAATGGAGTGCACTGGTGAAGGAGGAAGGTGATGGCAGTAGGTTCTTGCTTAATTCCTATGGCCTTTATACATATGATACTGTCTGGATCATTGCTCATGCGTTGGATGCATTTTTCAGTATGGGTGGTAACATTTCCTTCCATCTTGACCCTAAACTGCACGAATCTGGAGGAGGAGCCTTGAATTTCGAAGCACTGAGCATCTTTGATGGGGGACGCCTATTATTAGAAAATATCCGTCAAGTGAATTTCACCGGAGCAACTGGCCCTGTAACGTTTGATTCAAATGGTTATCTTATCCACCCTTCATATGACATTGTAAACATTGTAGGGTCTGGTTTGCGGACAATTGGTTATTGGTCGAACTATTCAGGGCTGTCCATTGTGTCTCCTGAGACCCTTTACAGTAAACCATCAAGTCCTAGTAATGCGAACAAGAAACTCTATACTGCAATCTGGCCAGGTGAGACTACAATTAGGCCCCGGGGATGGGTATTCCCTAACAACGGGAATGAGCTGAGAATTGGAGTTCCCAACAGGGTAAGTTACCGCCAATTCGTATCAGCCGACCCTCAAACTGAAGTGGTGACCGGGTTCTGTATTGATGTGTTTGTTGCTGCAATAAACCTGTTGCAATACCCTGTTCCGTATAAGTTCATACCTTTTGGCACTGGCCGGGAGAATCCAAGCTATACACAGTTGATCGACCAAATTCTGACAAATGTGAGTTCTATTTCTGTCATGCACGACATAGTTGGTTAATATCTACCACTGAAGTTTAATTATAACAATCATTCTTTTTTGCTCTAGGAATTTGATGCTGTAGTTGGTGACATAGCTATTGTAACAAATCGGACAAAAGTTGTTGATTTCACTCAACCATACATCGGGTCTGGCCTCGTGATACTTACCTCTGTCAAGAAGCAGAGCTCGAGTGGATGGGCTTTCCTGCAGCCATTTACCATCAGGATGTGGTGCGTGACAGGAGTGTTCTTTCTCATCATAGGAACGGTGGTTTGGTTGCTCGAGCACAGAGTCAATGATGATTTTCGTGGTCCTCCTGCAAAACAGGCTATTACTGTTTTCTGGTAAGGTCTAACATGAATATTAATTTACGTTGCTTTCTGCTTATCACAACCTGTGGTAGGTATCAATTTACTGTCAGTTGCTTGATTGAAAACATCCCCAAAAGTTCTGGTTTGTTTTAGTCGCAGTACTACTGCCTTTAGTTTTCGATAAAAAAGAATGATGGCTAGTTTCGAGGACCTTTTGAGCTATCAGGGAAATCTGGGTTCTTGGACGGTGCACAGTTTTTTTTTTCTGAATTCTGATGCATGCCATTTTCTCTTTGCAGGTTCAGTTTCTCAACTCTGTTCTTCGCACACAGTAAGTGAAAAAAAAGAAAGCTATTTGCATTTCCACTTACTGCTGTGCTTACAGATGAAGAAGATGCAAGCATCCGTGGCAATCTGATAACAGTTGCTCTGCGTGTTGTATTTTCGCAGGAGAGGACACGAGGAGCACGCTGGGGCGTTTCGTGATCATAATCTGGCTGTTCGTAGTCCTGATCATCCAGTCCAGCTACACGGCGAGCCTGACGTCCATACTGACCGTGCAGCACCTGTCGTCTCCGATCAAGGGCATCGACAGCCTGATCTCCAGCGACGAGCCCATCGGGTTCCAGGTCGGCTCCTTCGCGGAGAGCTACCTGGTGCACGAGCTCGGCGTGTCCCCCTCCAGGCTCAGGTCCCTCGGCACGCCTGACCAGTACAAGGACGCGCTTGATCTCGGCCCCAAGAAAGGAGGCGTCGCGGCCATCGTCGACGAGCGCCCGTACATCGAGCTCTTCCTGTCCGAGCACGACAAGTTTGCCATCGTCGGCTCCGATTTCACCAAAAGCGGCTGGGGATTCGTGAGTTCCTTCGCCTTGTCTTTTACTCCTCCGTCCAAGAATATAAGAATTTGTTGACTTTTTCACTTCTTCGTTTGACCACTCGTTTTATTTAAAAAATTTATTGAAAATTTATTTATTTTATTAGAATCTATTTTATTTCTAGATATATTTTAAGTATGTCTTCTTTATTTTTACATTTATATAAATATTTTGAATAAGACGTAATGATAAAACGAGAAATGAAAAAGTCAACAAATTCTTATATTTTTGGACGGAGGGAGTATTAACTTTATTATTATGTACTAGTATGTTATAGAAAAAACTTTATTATGTAGTATGCAGCAGGAGTTCGTGATCAAGAAGTGACAAGCTCAGTGTATAATACTGAGCTCACCACATATACTCTCTAATATAATGTTGACATGTGGCGGCAGGCGTTCCCGCGGGACTCGCCGCTGGCCGTGGACCTGTCGACGGCGATCCTGGCGCTGTCGGAGAACGGCGACCTGCAGAGGATCACGGACAAGTGGCTGACGCGCGGGGCCTCGGCGTCGCAGTCCGACGACCTGGACGCGGACCGGCTGCACGTGCACAGCTTCGCGGCGCTGTTCCTCATCTGCGGCGTGGCGTGCGTCCTGGCGCTCGCCATCCACGGCTGCATCCTGTACCGGCAGTACGCCCGCCACGTGGCCTCCGACCCGGGCGCCATCTCCGCCGGGTCGTCGTCGCGCAGCAGCCTCCGCTCGTTCCTGTCCTTCGCCGACCACCGGGAGGTGCAGTTCCACAAGAGCTCCAAGAACGCGGCGGCCATTGCGGCGGGAGGGTCCGGGTCCAGCAGCGGCGTCAGCTTCACGTCGACCAACACCAGCATGTCAAGGTGACAGGCTTCCAGGTTTTCCGTGTGCGCCCGATCTGCACGAAATGCACGGTGTTTATGCATAAGGCCGGATAGGCGTGCCACTACTTGTCTACGCCGATCTAGTATCTGCGTTGCACGGGTATACTAATGTGGGATCGCCGTGTGCCAGCGCTGCGGAATTGTAGAGATATGTAAGCAGCAGCGGCACATGGGGTAGTTCATCTCATGGTTTAATAGCACGCCGCACACATGTCCGGGGAAGGATCAATGTCGGGCGATCCTAGGCATGTGATTAATTATTAACAATGGCAGATATTTACTAATCTGTAAACCAACGCCACCGCTCCATCAGCATCCCCGGAACGGTTGCCTGAACAGCGTACGCGGGATCCCTGTACAACGCGGTTGGGCAAGCAGCAGCTTCAGCGTAAAAGCACTTGCGGTTCATCTGTTGCCCGCCGCCGGTTTGTCCGGCCCACGCCGTCGAACACGATTGCGAACGAACTCGGCAGCTTTCCATGGCATCAATCATGTTCGACATGAGAATGCCACTTGCGCATGTGTATGCATCATGATACGAGGACGAACATTTTCCGAGCTATACCAACCAACGATGGCAAACATACATGATGACTACATGTCTCCTTTCTCATGGCTACTCGACCGCCCACTGCCCAACTCTTCTTTTGGGGAAATCAGCTCATGAGTCATGAGTACGCTCATGTCCGTGAGTTGTCCAACGGACTACCCTATAAAGACGTGAGTGGTGTACTATTGGTACTGTTGTTGGTAGCTGGATGATGGGCAGCGAGCATCAAATACATCCATCAACCGGTATGGTATGGCGCCGTCCGTACATGATGCGTCTAATAACTGTGCCTTGGGGGCGTAAACAGGGGAACAAAAAGGCACGGGTTAAAAGAGTGCGCTTTCTCATCATCCATATGTAAACAAAACCAACAGAAAAGTGAACAAACACTTTTGAACAATACGGAGATTTCCATGCCCGATTACTTTCAGGAAACGCGACATGCCAGCGTCATCGTTCGTACAGTAGTTTTGCTAAGAAGGAGATTCGAAACTAACCGATATTCCTCCCGACATTTCACACACCGCGGGATATTCTTACAAGTTGCTGTAGGCATGAACTGGACAAGAAGGGGACAGAGAAGTCGACCCATGTCACGGGCGCGATTCCAAAGCTTATTCCTTTTGTCATAAAATACGTAATTCGATTGGCGTCGCGTTCCTAATCCGACGTATCGGACAAATTAGCAAGTGTGCAGGTTGCTCTACGGTCGGATCCATCAGTGTCCGTGAGAGCCTGCACAGTACGCGGCTTCGTATCTCGCCAAGTTGTTGCGCGTCGCCTTCGGCTCTTTGCTGGTACAGAACGGAGCATCGCGAAGCCGTGTCGCCATCAGGTCTCTCGCTCGATGCCAATTCCAGCCCCCTCCCATGTGCTTAATATACTAGTACTTGGATAGGCAAGTAGGAGTAGCGAAGAAACAAAGGTCCACGATACGAGTACCATAATAATGCGTCACGAGTGTAGTGTAGCTTCGATCGACATCAACAAATGGGCCTTGGAGATTTTAATTCGCCGCGGATTCCCAGGGCCGATCACGAACCTGAGCTGACTCGATCGAGGCCATAGTCTAGTGAGCAACGGCCACGAAAGATGCGTTCGGCGCAACCACACGAATCAATTCTAGTTCTGTTGTGCTAAACAATTTTACAGTTGTCGTAACACGCAAATGATCCGAACCGAGACTCGGGACGCAGGAGGCCAGGAACGAAGAGTGGGAGATGGTCTATGAATGCGTGAGGAACTGAAAACAAACGGTGTTTAGTCATGAGATGCAGGGGATACAAACTGTCACGCTTCAAACAGAGCTTAAATTAAGGGTTTTTTTATCAAACTCATATTAAGTTCCGAACAACATTTTATTCCAAAAAAAGACTATTCCTCGCAAAAATAAAAGTTGGCCTAACTTTCCAGTCAAACAGTGTTCTTCTTCTATTTTTAGAAAGTGTTCTAAAGTGGCAAAACGTAAAAAAAAAAATTGGGAAGAGTAAAGAGAGGCAGTCCAAGAAAGAAACAACCGCGGCAGCGAGGACTGCCGGCCCAAACGGCGGAGGAGGACTGGGGGAATCCAAAGACCGCCTCGGTGAAACAACCTCTTCCATCGCACGCACTTCAGTTCACCGCCTCGCCTTCTCCTCCTCCTCCACCTCCCCCACTCCTGCGTCCTCACCGCTCGCCTGACACAGCCACGAGCCGGGGAGCCCGTACGCGCGCGCTAGGGTTTTCTCTCCTCCTCCCGCGGCGCCCGGGATCTCGCGCCTCCTACCCACCAATGCAGCAGCCGCGCCGCTGATCCCGGGGTCTCTCCGCAGCAGCCGGCGGCCGCCATGGCGCGACGCCACGGGTGGCAGCTCCCCGCCCACACCCTGCAGGTCCCGCTCGCCTCCTCCTCTCTGTCCTTCTCCGCTTACATTGCTTGGACGCGCAGCGCGGTGTCGTTGCTGCGGATCTTGCTGCGTTCTGTTCTGTTCGCCGCGGAAGTGGGAAGTTTTTGGAGTTCCGCGTTTCGAAAATTCCATGCTTTTGTTGTTAGGTGACGTGCTTACGTGTTTGATGAGTAATGTTCTATTCTAACCGGCGTAGTTTGATGTGGTCTGTTGCGATGGGTTGCCCTTCTTCTCTGAATTCGTTCGTTATGTGCCTGCGCGCGCTGCTTTTTACTCTGAAAACAGTACCTGCAATTTTTGGTTGTTTTTTATATGCTGCTTTGACGCGAAATAGTACGCATTCTGATATTATTACCCGGGACGTTTTCCCCTAACTGGCATGAGGTATAAATTCCCGTGCGTTGGATGTATCTGTTTTTGATCTAGCATTTCGCTTGGTCCAATAAAAGTGACACTTTTTGTTGGTTTTCTCCTGGTCTGTTATGCTCTTTCGTCGCTGATGTGATGTGGAGTGGAGAACATGGACATGGGAGTTCGTTCTCGTTGACTCTCCTTTTTGTCTCTTTCCTGCTTGCACTTAACTTGATGTTGCAATGCGTGATTTAACTGCACTGTGTTAAATTAACTGCAGGCTTCTGTCATGGGTAAATCAAAATGCAGAATTTCACTTTCTTTTGCATCTCTTTCCAAGTAAAACGGATCCATCAATGATTGGAAATGATGTGTTTTGTCCTGTTTGGTGGCATTCATCTGGATCTGTGCTCGTTCCTGTCCTCTTGCCATTTGTTGTTTATGTTGTTTGTTCCCTGTTTGTTAAGTGTCTGTTCAATTAGAGCAAAGCTTCAGGTGTCTCCATTAAATATTACTACTTGCTATGCGCTAAACTAAAATCTGGTGCCTTTCATCCACAAATCGTATTAAGTATACTAGTGAAATTTGACTGTTATATTCTACTAATGTATCAAGGCATGTACTGTCAATCCCAGCTAGTATTAGATTTAGCGACAATGTTGAGTGCATTGCTACCAAGCCTTTTCAGGATTCAGTTTGTGTTGATGTAATATGACAGAATACCGTCCGAATGAAACCACAGCAGACAGGGTGTAGTGACTAGTGACAAGCACTTTTAAATTACTAACTATCTGCAATATTTGCATTCTGAATGGTAGACTGTACTGGAGCTACATAAAAT
Organism: Chloris gayana; assembly: GCA_031894775.1. Taxonomy (NCBI): domain Eukaryota; kingdom Viridiplantae; phylum Streptophyta; class Magnoliopsida; order Poales; family Poaceae; genus Chloris; species Chloris gayana. The sequence continues at coordinate 55,678 of JAUNZO010000990.1, read as the reverse complement.
GTAAACAATATTTTTGATATAGTTTTGTGAGTTTTGGCTTGTCATTAGTTTTATAAGAGAAAAGGAGGTTCTGTTTCTTGCTTGTCTCTTAGGTGAAAATTTTCTATTATACGATGCTAGTCTGTAGATGTTCAATTATTTTCCATAGGATATTCATGTACCAATAGTTCTGCTTAACCTATTAGCCTATCTTTATTCACTAGAAAAGTAAAATCAGATGTAATTAAGCAAAGAGAAAAAGATTAGGAATTCTGAACTGCTATGACTTCGTGATGTCTTTTAGAAGTTTGAAAGTTAATGCCTTCGTGATTTTTCATTGAAACCTATGGCATCTATTTTCTTTTAAATGTTGTTCCCTCTATTGCAATTTTACTTTTATACGGTTGCTGTTGCAAGCAATCCATTTTTACTTCTTAGTTCTTGAATAAAAGAGGTTAACATTATTTTTTAATTTTTTTTCAGGTGATAGCTATAACAGTGTTTTTCTTGCTATGTATAGCATTCTATGCTTTCTTCTCTCCATTTCTCGGGACGGACCTATATGAATATATCGCTGTTGGTGTTTATAGCTTTCTGGTAAGGCTCCACCCCCACCCATTATTGAATTGAACATATCATTAGATGTCATCTGTTATGACATTGATATTCATTTTCTGTTATGACAGGCTTTATCCGTGCTAATTCTATATATTAGATGTACGGCAATTGATCCTGCTGATCCTGGCATCCTCATTTCAATGGATGGGACACTAATTTATAGATCAGATGGTATATCTGTATTCCTACAGTTCTGTTTCGAATTCACCCTGATTCATAGAATTCTAGCACTTGATTTACTAATGCAGCATCTTTTTTCTGGCAATAGCAAATGTAGACACTCAAGATGAAGCTGGCAAATCAGGATTGAGAAATGGTGAGGATATCCAAAAGCGCAAGTCATGCTTAGGAGAGTTTTGTTTTTGTTGTGCTATGTTTACAATGGAGGACTGTCGCAAAGAAGATGAAGCTAACCAAGATGAGGATGATGGTGAAGAGGCACTCTTTTGCACCCTTTGCAATGCCGAGGTACTAATGCTCATATCCAGTCTTATTCAGTATGCGGAAAATGCCATACTTAGTTCCAAATCAGTTTCTCCTTTTACTACCAACATTATTATTAGGATTAGGAATAAGTCTACTTCACCCTCCGAACACTTATACTGCAACTGCTTGCACTCTTCCTTTCTAATTTACCAATCTGTTAAGTGTTCACCTAAGATGTAAAACTGGCACCTAGTTCTGTTATCTTCAGTTTTGTTTATTGCTGCAATTCAATTCAATTCTATGATTCTATAAAAAAATCAATCTTTTTCTGTGACACTTCCCCTTTCTCTTGTTTTATTTCTTTCATATTCATCTCTAGCGTGTTTTAATATTTTATGTCTAACAGATGCTAGCAACACAAAGTTTCAGTCGATACTCAAGTGTCTTCTTTTTTTCTGATGTAGGTGCGTAAACAAAGTAAACACTGCCGTAGCTGTGACAAGTGTGTTGATGGGTTTGATCATCATTGCCGGGTATCATATTGAATCTTACCTAGTTCATTTTGTTTTATTACCTTTTTCTATATTCTGTTAAAGTCTTCTTTTCTTTGTTTTTAAACTTGTGTTTCATCTTGTAATTCAGTGGCTGAACAATTGTGTTGGAAGAAAGAACTATATGACATTTTTGTGCCTTATGGCCGTGAGTCTTGCTTGGGTATGTTGAAGCATCTAATTTTTCAGCATTGGCATATTTCAAAAGCATTTTTATGTTTCTAATTGTGACTTTTCATTATCTTAACTGCATAAAGCTTGCTGTCGAGTGTGGAGTTGGTATCGCTGTTTTTGTTCGTTGCTTCACTGATAAAACAGCCATAGAAGATCAGATTGGGGAAAAGCTTGGGTATGGACTTTCACGAGCACCCTTTGCGACCATTGTGGTAAGTGCTCTTCTTCTTGGCTTTCTTTGTCTTCTTTGAGTTAAGTTTCTATGTATAGTATAAGGTGGCATATATAGTTGCAAGAATTTTCATGTAAATTCTTGAATAACTTCACGAATTTTATCATTGCCATGTTGGGCATAATCAGGTTGGTAGTTAGGCTGTTGTTGAGAATAGATAACAGAAGTAAATCTTATAAAGAAGTGAACATGAGCTACTAATTTTATGTAGTAGAAACTTTGAGCTAGTAATGTATTTGATTATAAAAATACAGTGACAAGTGCATTTCATAGTTGCTTCAAATTTCAGTACTAACTTTGCCCTAGCAAACCTTTCTTTTGTTTACTCTATTAAAGTTTGACCCTTGTTTGGGCATAACAAGATCCATGCCAACTATTCTGCATGTACTGACGAGTAAAAAGAAAAGGATCATCATAAATTCATTGCTTAATAAGATAACATCATACTGTGCAGTACATTATGCTGTCAAACTGAATGTTGAAATTAGGTGGCCCTAAAACCCACTAATGAGGACCTAGAACTATAAACTTGGAGACCAGCACTTATACTAACAAAGCTTTATTATAGCTGAAAATACTTTACACACACAAGTGTCCACAACACTCGAGGTGGTCTGGCTGGTGACTCTCACCTCACACTCACACTCTCACACTTCTCTACCTAGCACTCTCTACCATGCCCCTTGTATGGGATGCCATGGCAAGGGGGTGGCTCCTCTATTTATAGGCCTAGGTGAGCCATGACACTAGGACAAGTGTCCAAGCTCTAGAACATTCCACTAAATATCTAGGTTCCACACTATTCCAAAGTTACCATGATACTAGCTCTAGAATACTCCTAGTATAAATATCTTGGGTCATGAATAAGATAGAAGTTTCCGGAAGTTTGCATTGCTATTTTCAACACTCCCCCTCAAGGCAAACTTCCTCCCAAAGCTGTCCTGCAGACCATGCCAAGTGCCTTTCGAAACTTCTCGAACTTTGCCTTGTTCGGACTCTTTGTGAGAATGTCGGCAGTCTGCTCATCGGTTCTTGTAGGCACCATCTCAATTTCACCTTCAAGGACCTTTTCTCTTATGTAGTGGTACTGGACTTCAATATGCTTGGTCCTTGCATGGAAGGCTGGATTTTCTCGCCAAACGAATAGAGGATAGATTATCGCAGAGAATCCTTACTTGGTACTCTGTCGACTGATGAAGATCCTCCATTAGTTGCTTGAGCCAAGTACTTTCTTGTGCTGCCATAGCTGCTGAACGATACTCGCTTCGAGACTTGATAGAGCCACCGTAGGTTGTCTTTTGCTACACCATGATATGGCTCCTGATCCAAGGTCGAAGCAATATCCGATAGTTGACCTCCTTGTGTCACGAGTCTCCAAGCATAGTCGGCATCACAATACCCATTCACCTGGCATTCTTTTGTCTTCTTATATAGAATACCAAAGTTAATGGTGCCTTTAACATACCTCAAGATACGCTCGATCGCATCAAGGTGAGGCTTCTTTGGCTTGCTCATATATCGACTAACCACACCAACCGAGTAAGATATATCCGGTCGAGTTAGTGTGAGATAGATAAGACTACCGACCACCTGTCGGTACATGGTCGCATCCTCTAGGTCTTTCCCTTCATCTTGTCTCGACCTCACATTAGGATCCATAGGTGTAGTCATAGGTTTGCGATCAAGCATGCCATACCTTTGAAGAAGATCCTTGGCATACTTTTGTTGGCCTAAGAATAGCCCTTCCTTTGTATGCTCCACCTCAAGTCCAAGGAAGTGTCTTAATTCTCCAAGCTCCTTCATCCGAAATCGGACGGAGAGATTTTCTCTTGTCCTTTGTATTTCCTCGGTGTAGTCTCCGGTGATGATCAAGTCATCAACATAGACAAGGACTATTGCCAACCTTCCTTCCTTGAACTTTATGAATAAACTCGAATCCGATGGAGCAACTTTAAATCCACTTTGTATGAGGAACTCACCGATTTTGCCGTACCATGCTCTTGGAGCTTGCTTCAAGCCATATAGGGCTTTCTTCAATTTGCGGACATACTCGGGGTGAGTCTTGCTCTCAAATCCTCGTGGCTGCTCCATATAGATGTCTTTGTCAAGCTCGCCATGTAGGAAGGCATTCTTGACATCCATCCGCCACAACTTCCAAGACTTGCAAGCGAGACAATGCGAGCAATACTCGGATAGTTGTGATTTTGGCAACAGGATCGAATGTTTCCTCATAATCAACTCCATATTGTTGAGAGAATCCCCGAGCAACAAGCCGAGCCTTATACCTTTCAATTGAGCCATCCGGACGAGTCTTCACTTTGTAAACCCATTTGCAAGATATGGGTTTCACATCCTTTGGCCTTGGTACTAGATCCCGGGTTTGATTTTCATTTAGTGCATTAATCTCGTCCTCCATTGCCTTAAGCCACTCTGGACCTTGTGCTCGCTTCTTCATATGAGGATGGCTCAACGGTATAGAATCATCAACAAGAGCAGCATTAGCATACCTTGGTTTATTTCTTCGGGTATATACTTTTATCGATCGTTGTGTAGACTCATCCATAGTTTCGAATGTATCCCAGCTCTTCCAAGGGCTCTTGGATCTCACCGGTGATCCTTCTTTACTTTTACTTGGAGTCGATATTTCCTCCTCAACCATTCTTTCTTCTTCTTCTTTATTTTCTTCTGGAACCTCCTCTAAGGCATGAGAGTCTCGGTAGCTCAATCTTCTCGGGTGTCCACCACGCAGATGCTTCATCGAATACCACATTTCTTGAGGTGTGACATTTTCCCGTGGTTGGATCACAACACCTCCAACCCTTTCGTGCATCATCATAGCCAACAAAGATGCATCTCGATCGCCTTCTTCTCAAATTTGCTTCTAAGGTGATCAGGCACAAACACGTAGCAGACACATCCAAAAACCTTAAAATGACTTACTCGTGGGCTTCTCTCTCCAAAGCAACTCATGAGGTGACTTGAAACCCAACTTGTCTTGTGGTAGTCTATTAATCACATAGGCGGCTGTCCTCATGCATTCGGCCCAGAACCTTCCAGGAACATTTTTAGCATGGAGCATACTACGACAAGTTTCAAGCAAGATGACGATTTTTGCGCTCTGCTACTCCATTTTGTTGTGGAGTATTAGGGCATGTCAATTGTCTTCTTATCTTGTTCCCTTTAAGATATATGGTGAACTCATTTGATAAATATTCTCTCCCATTGTCAGTACGTAGGCATTGAATTTTCTTGTTGAGTTCACCCTCTACCTTCTCCTTAAACTCTCGGAACTTTGTAAATGTTTCAGATTTTTCCTTCATAAAGTAAACCCATACGTACCTTGAGAAATCATCAATGAATGTCACCATATACCGCATTCCTCCAAGAGATTTTTGCTTGATCGGGCCGAAGACATCCGAGTGTATAAGCTCCAATGGTGTCTTGGACCGATATCCTGACTCCTTGTATGGCAATTGATGAGCCTTGCCATACCGACAACCAGCACAAACCACATCTGTCCGGATGTCCAATGGAGGAAGCCCCTTTAGTACTTGTCTCTTCATCATCTCCTTCAGCTTAGTATAGTTCACATGGCCAAGACGAGCATGCCGGAGATCACAGTTCTCATTCTTCCGAGTCTTTTCCACATATGCGGACTCAGCGGAGAGCACATAAACTGATTGTCTCCTTTTTCCCTCCATGATAGGTGTACCTATCACCTTCACTTGTCTAAATATGGCTACCTTGTTTGGCCCAAAGAGAACATACTTTCCCTCTGCTGTTAGTTGAGGTACCGACAACAAATTCTTCTTCAATCCCGGGACGTAATAAACATTTTCGAGTTGGAGCTGATGAGGACCATACCTTGGGATAGTGGCTGTCCCAACATGCGAGATTGAATGCCTTGAGTTGTCGGCTGTTAACACCACTCTGCTTCCCTTGTAGTCATCCATATCTTCCAGCTTCTCATGATCACTTGTCATGTGGTTGGAGCAGCTCTGAATCAACTATCCAATCCTCTTTGTAGTTTAGTCTTGGACTAGTAGTTGCTGCAAAAGCTGGATCTTCGATGTCCTTCTCCAACTCCTCAACTTCTAGGGAGAGTGCAGCTTCAGCATCCCATTCTTCTTCACTCACAACTGTCTCCTCTTCCTTTTTCTTCATTGTGGTAGTAGCCATATTTCCTTCAAAGCGCCTCTTTGGCAGCCAACAATCTCGAGCAAAATGACCTTGCTTACCGCAGTTGAAGCAACTATCATTTTGCTTCTTCACGTACGGCCGGCCTTCTCTTTTTCCTCGTGCTCCCCCTGAAAAGTGGCTTCTTTCCTTTGGATGATGCTTGTCACCTTCTGTCCATTTTTGCTTATGCATTCCTTGCCTCCAAGATTGACCCTTTTTCTTCTTTGTGAAGAGTGCCTCCTCTTCCTCCTTTATGGTAAGGCTACCCATTTGCTTGGCTAGCTCCTCTTGATTAACCAATAAATTTTCCAGCTCTACCAATGAAGGTTGAGTGGGCCATCCTCTCACCGCAGCGATAAACCCATTATATTCGGGTCTAAGGCCATGTATGATGATCCTTTTCATACGGGCATCACTAACCTTCTCCTCTGGTTCAAGCTGGGATATCTCTCTACAAATTGATTTAACCTTAGTAAAATATTGAGAGATGGTCATATTACCTTGAGAGATACCAGCAAGCTCATTCTCCAACAGCTGGAGGCGCGCTTCATTTTTCTTGGAGAATAATTTCCCTAGAGTCTCCCAGGCTGCCTTTGGAGTCTCCGCATCTCGAATATGCTCTAGCAGGTCCTCCTCAATGGTTGTCTTCAGCACAAACATAGCCTTGCCAGCTTTGATGCGCCACTTTCGTAGCTCATCCTCCTTGGACGGAGCCGGGGGCACTCTCTCGCTGCCTTCAATAATCTCCCACAAGTCCTGACCTTGAAGGTAGGACTCCATGCAGGTCTTCCAGTAGCCATAGTTGTGGTTGTTGAGCTTCCTAATCCCACAACTTGAGCCAAACAGATCTGCCATAGTGATTGACTCCTCTGTCAATAAGCTTATTTGGTCCCAGACCACTCAGCTTCACAGTCCCAGACTATGCACCGGCAGAGTCTCCCCTTAGCACGCTAAGCACCCCCAAAATAACGGTCCCGGACCGCCTGCTCTGATACCAATTGTTGGAATTAGGTGGCCCTAAAACCCACTAATGAGGACCTAGAACTATAAACTTGGAGACCAGCACTTATACTAACAAAGCTTTATTATAGCTGAAAATACTTTACACACACGAGTGTCCACAACACTGAGGTGGCTGGCTGGTGACTCTCACCTCACACTCACACTCTCACACTTCTCTACCTAGCACTCTCTACCATGCCCCTTGTATGGGATGCCATGGCAAGGGGGTGGCTCCTCTATTTATAGGCCTAGGTGAGCCATGACACTAGGACAAGTGTCCAAGCTCTAGAACATTCCACTAAATATCTAGGTTCCACACTATTCCAAAGTTACCATGATACTAGCTCTAGAATACTCCTAGTATAAATATCTTGGGTCATGAATAAGATAGAAGTTTCCGGAAGTTTGCATTGCTATTTTCAACACTGAATTTAACTTAGTTGTCCTTCAAACAGTAATGATCTAGTCAGTAACTTGAAGCATGTTATGCTAGTTATCTAATACAATCATGAAAAAAACCCCTTGACTTCAGGCCCTGGCTACATCTCTTTCAATGCTTGCTTCAGTGCCACTAGGCGAGCTGTTTTTCTTCCATATGATACTAATCCGGAAGGTATGTCACTTGGTATCACTTGTCACTATTCATGGCCCATTTTCCTGGGTCTTATCCATGACTGTAATATGTGAACTTGAATAATCTATTGTGCCACTTTACACAGGGTATTACAACTTATGAATATGTTGTGGCAATGAGGGCTCAGAGTGAACCTCCTGGACTGTCCGTCATTGACGACCAACAAAGCTTGCCTTCTTCACCAATGAGTTCTGCACCAACTGCTTTTAGTGGCAGCTCATTCGCACGGCACTACAAAGGTGCATGGTGCACTCCCCCACGCATCTTCATTGACCAGGTATGAGTTTCATTCAGTAATTCTTCTGCACCAAGTCAATTTTTCTGAGATCTATTGTCATCAGGGGCACTACAATTTGCTGTACATTTTGCTGATCTTAGTGAAGACCGCTTTCCATTTCAATTAGTGTTATCAGAAATGTGTTCTCTTATTTATGATCATCTAATCATGTTCTTCCTGTTGTGATCTTAAGTTTTTACATAGAAATGTTTCTTCCTTCTAGCAAATTACCCTGCATACATTTGATCATGTCTTTATCATATGACAGGACGAAATCATCCCACACCTGCAACCTGGACGGGTTCCTTCAACTGTTGATCCTGACACCAACGACCCAGCTGAAAGAGCCAAAAACCATGCTAAACGTCGCGTCCCCATTAGTGCGTGGAAACTCGCAAAGCTAGATTCAAATGAGGCCATGAAAGCAGTAGCAAAACATAGAGCCTCTTCATCCGTGCTGAAACCAATCAATGCCCGCAGCCAATACGAGGCAGACCGGTGCTCAAGTGACAACCTCAGCAGCAGAAGCAGTATTGTTAGTGCTGATACTGGAAACCACAGATATGCCAGGTCTGGTGGGAATTCACAGTACAAGTCATCTTATCCAGCCAGCAGAGCAAGTGCAGATGACATTGAGCTGTATCCCCAGACACCAAGCAGCTTCCAGAGCAACTCGCGGACTCCTACGCCTATAGCTGAGCACCACCCCTCCAAGCATTTCAACCCAATCTACCAGACATCAGCAAACAGGTCCCCATTCTCTGCAAAAGCAAGTGGTCTCAATGAATCTTCCATCACAGAAGCCAACAATGCCAGGAGATTCGACGCCCTGCCGAATGCAGATAGATCTCGTTCATCTGTTTACTGGGATCCGGAAGCTGGCAGGTTCGTATCTGCACAGGCAAACCAGAGTTTCAGTTCTCGTTTAGGCCGTCCGGACCTTCTATACACTGGGCAGTCTATATTCTTCGGCGGACCTCTGATGGCAGATCCTTCAGCAAGAAGTTTCAGAGATCCTGGTGGTTCAAGCCAACGGACCGGTGGACCTCGGCCACACCAGCTCCCGGTGTTCGTTCCCAGTGATCCCCAGAAAGATCAACTCTCCAGGCTACCCTGAGATCAGCTGCTTTTTTGGAGTAGTCTTCTGAAACACATGCATGTTTGTCTGTTTATTTAATGTATATAGTTGTTCGTAGCTTTTACATCTGATCTGACAGATTTCTAGGTCCCGGTTCTTCTTCCCCATAGGCCATAGCTGGGAATTGAGATTAATTTAGGCACTGGCTATCTTAACACAAAAGTTGTGGAAGTATATTTTACCTGTTTTGACTTGGTGAAGTAGGTGTTCTGCATGAGTTGTATATCGAAGGGTCGATACTTCTAGTATCGAAGTGATAAGGATGTTGTGTGACAAGACTAATACAGCTTCACCTGGCTGGCCCAAAACGAGTCGATAACTACAACTGTCTGGATCTATGCTCTAATCTAGTTCGTTTTCCCTATCTGGTTCATTGGTGGGTTATCTAGTCGATGGATGGATTGATAAACCATTTTTCTATGTCAAAACTGTCAAAGATCTCAATTTGACATGGGCCCGTTGCGCACTTGCCTGCTGGAGTGTCCACGAGTTCATATAGGTGGCATCAATCATATTTTACGCCCACTTTTGCACTACTTTTTGGCGGGAACTCATAATCCGTGAGGAATAACTGAGTGGGTGGTGGTGACTCCGCGATGTTGACCGCCTTTAGCACAGTCAGCCCGTCTCGGATAAAAAGCGCCGGTACTTGTCATCTGCTGAGAAAAAGACATTGTTGTCTCCCCCGTGATTGTAAATTGAAAAGTATCAGTAATCCCCCCTTGAGGTGAAAAGTGAAAGTATTTCTTTCTGCCTGATTCGGTTGATCTGCGATCAGGCTTTTATGCAGAGCCATGCCAATGCCAGTTCCCGAGCACCATTTGGAGTGAAGGCAACCTTCCACGGCCGTTTCGATGCTCTCCAGTGTTGCGCACTCATCGCTGGAAATATTCCTGGAATTATTCCTCTCGGGCGTGCCGTGTCTCCAGTGTCTCAGTGTGGAAGGAAGGAGCATGTACGCGAGCGCCACGCAACAGGCGTCAGCACAGGAAGTATGATGTGTCGACAGAGCGTGCCCGGCTTACCCCCGAAGATTCCCCTGCTTAATATCTCCTAACCCCTCGCACTGACTCGCGCACACCAAGCAGGGTATACGTAGTTATGAACTTTTGCAGATCAAGAGGCCGTCCAAGTGCTACTTCGGGGTGGACGGTGAAGAGACCAAGTGGCAAGTGCTACTTCGGGGTGGACGGTGAAGAGAATTTATCACGGGCATTATTACTTCGTCCAAACTTAGAATCATAAATATCTAAACCATGGGATGGTGCGAGTCTAAATTCCATATCAGGCAAGCCATTTGAGGATAAGGTTTGCCGAGTTGGTGGTGCCCTGCAACAACTAAACAGGGCAGTTCATCGTCTGAACCGGCCACCGCAACGCGAACGGTGTGACCGCTGAATGCCATCCTCGGACGACACGCGTTCATCGGAACGAACAGTTGGGTTCCCCTCGCGCAGCCGGCCTCCTCTTGGCAACGCTGGCGATGAGAGCCAGGGAAGTGATCGAGCCAGCCACAGAGGACAGCAGCTCGCCGTTGCCGGTTGGTAAGCGCCGCGCGCGGTGACGGCAATTTTTTCGTCCATTTCAGCACCTCGGCGACGGGTTGGAATTGGAACGGATCGAAACGGACGGTGCAAAGGACAGGGGCGCCGAGATCAGCGGAGCGGAGAACGGCACGGCGCGCCGCCCCCGGATGGAAATGGAAAGCGCGCAACCGAAACACTCGGCGTGACGTGCACACGTGGGAACCCGCCGGGGTTGGGTTGGGTCAGCTATTCTATTCAGGCAGCCCGGGATCTGGGTGCACCACACGCACATGCTCCGCCCCGGGCCGAAAAGAGCACACTGCCGCCCCTACGCCCTACCGAGAGAGGGAATCAATTGTCTCGAAGCGGCGGGGTTACTCCTTTAAGTATGCTCATTATTTGGGGCTTGATTTCCATCCACCCGTTAATCTTGTATTTGAAATGTTTAACTAACCATTCATTGTTTATTGACTTGTGAAATTTGCTAAAGATATCTTTTTTTGTCTCAACTTTATAAGATTGGACACGTTTCGAAAAAATAGATCTTATTTTGCAAAGTTGAGAAAAGAGGTCCGTTTAAAAAGGTCATCTTAAGCAATTGACCGTTATATATTCCTCTAAAAAAATTGACCGTTATATATAGACCATAAGAGAAACATGAGCGAGCAAATTGTCTTGACCATACTACCTCTGTTAAAAAATGTAAGGATTTGTTGACTTTTAGAGATCACGTTTGACCACTCGTCTTATTCAAAAAATCTTTAAAAAAGTTATTTATTTTATTATGATTTAATTTATTTCTATACATATTTTAAGTATGACTTCTTTATTTTTGTATTTGCGTAAATATTTTGAATAAGACTGAACGATCAAACGTAAGTCTGAAAGTTAATAAATCCTTACATTTTTTGGACGGAGGGAGTAATTGCAATTGGAGAAGTATCCATTGGGCAAAAAAATGGATTAGAAAATAAGTTGTTGTCATTGTTGTTGTCGTTGTCGTCGCCCTAACCACATCATAGAAAGTAAAGCATTTGTAGTATTAAAAAATAAAGTAAAGCATTTGTAGCTATTTCTAATGTATGGTATATGGATATATTCAAATCCGGTGTCAGAAAAAGACAATTTTTCTCTCATAGTTTTAAAAAAGGATAAAAAAACATCATACAAGCTACGATACGTTGCTGGATTGCACATAAATGCTTGCTTGATAGTACCATAAAACCAATTTTCATTCTACTAGAGGACACACCTACGCTAACTACTCGTAAGACGAAACTGTAGAAACATATTCCTGGCATATTCCCGTACCAAAAGCAAAATTTCACAAGTACCAACACGGGGGAACCATTTCTGAAACTTAGGAAAATCACCACGGGAGCCGGAGCATTGCTCACTTTATCCGTTGCTCCGATGCGAGAAAGGCGAAGGGAACTTGTATATAACTGCGGCCGCTCCTTGGCTTTCCAGCACTTGTCACCTTCCGCCCCCGCGACGATAAGAAAGCCAAGCCCCCGTGACCCAACAGTGCCAGCCGTCCGATCCACAGAGGACGATGCAGTCCGCGGCGAGGAAGCTTCTAGAGTCGTCGGCGCCGGGCGCGCCGGGCGTCCCCGACGACCACGACGTCGTCATCATCCTCGCCTCGCTCCTCTGCGCGCTCATCAGCGTCCTCACCATCGGCCTCGTCGCGCGGTGCGCGTGCGGCCGCGGCGGCGCCGCCGACGCCGAGGCCGCCGCCGCCAACAGGGGCGTCAAGAAGTCGGTGCTCCGCGCGATCCCCACCGTGCCGTACGTCGCGCCGGCGCCCAACCCCGAGGGCAACGGCGCCGGCAAGGCGGAGGCGGCCGCGGCGGAGTGCGCCATATGCCTCGCGGAGTTCGAGGACGGCGACGCCATGCGCGTGCTGCCGCAGTGCGGCCACGGGTTCCACGCCGCCTGCATCGACAAGTGGCTGCGCGGACACTCGTCCTGCCCCTCGTGCCGCCGGATCCTCGGCGCCAAGCTGCCGCCCGGCGAGCGGTGCCGCCGCTGCGGCTCGCGGCCTGACGCCGACTGGAAGCCGGCCCACTCCCACTACAGCGACCTGCCGCCGTTCTTGCCATAGCACTGCAGGGGCAGGGGCAGGGGCGACTAGAGCTAGAAGATGACCAGAGGAATCGGCCAATCCACAACCAAAAGCCTACTTATATTGGTTACTAAATTTCACGGTCTCCTCCTTTACATTTCTTCCTGTGTGTACAGTAGTACATATTTACTAAGTACTAGATTGTAGTATGTAGTGCCTAGTTGGAAATCGTAGCATTTGGAAATGGTAGTCTGGGATCATGATTTGCAATTGGGTGACAAGGTATTGCCGCTGCAACCTAGCTCTGTACATTCTGTAAACAGCAAGAATAAGATTATGCTATAAACTCAGATCATTGGTAGGATCTCTCTCCTTGTCACACCGTGATTCATAATTTCTGCAGAACATGGTTTTGCATACCACAGTAGTATTTCACCCGGAAGAGGCAGCAGAGAAATGTCTTTTGCATGGCTTAACTGCTCATAATGCACTGTGCTCGTCTTCGTACTGTGTTGTTAGCTGGAATCTTGTGTTCCTTGATTTTGATTTTAGCCTGTCGTCGCCATCAAATCTTGACGAAACTTGCCATTGGCGCCTGCGCACTAAAAATCAACGAGAACTATCTGTACACGTTACTGCAACGTCTAAGGGCCACAGGAATGTTATTCGAAAACCCATTTTTCAGTAGAAACTCACACTGAAACATCCGGACGAATGAGGCTGATACATATGTTCTGAAAACTCACTGTCGGAAGTTGAATGTTATCAAGAGTTAGAAGGCACCTGTGAGCGTGAGACCCACATGTTGGAAGTGCACAGTGGGTTAGCCACCAACTTACCAGTACTTGATTCAAACTCTAGAGTGGAAAAAGGGATTTATCTTTGAAAAGGGATTCGCATGGAGCCCTCTCACCAACTGTTGGGTTTATCGTTCGCTAAAATCCCCGCTGCCCTTGGACCGCCAAGATGCCTTCATTGTCGGCGAAACCACGAAATTGCTCTGTTTCCGCAGCAGCGGCGAAGCCAGTTTCGCCAAACCGGCGAACTAGAAAGCCGTACGAGTTGTCCCGTCGGTTCACACACGGGGACCGATTTGTGTGGCTCTTCCTCCGAGCTGCTAGCCTGCTTGCTGGATCGTCCCTCTCACCAAACGTTTTGATTAGGACGGCAATAGATAATCCCAGAGTTCAACGCCTGATATTTGGCTGAGCGACTTCACCCGACTAAAATTCCCTGTGATTGGTCCAAGCTGGGGGAGTTCAACACCATAAACCAAGCGCACTCTACTGCTCCACTTTACCTGACATAACAGCGCACATGGTGTCTAATTTTAAGAGTTGAAAGCACAAAGAGTAGGGGAAAAGGCAAAAGAAACGGTGAAGAAGTCTCGCCCCGGGGTCAACCTAACCCTGGAGGAAGCGCCGTAAGCTTCAATCGGCACACTAGTTTAATCTCGGGATAAGATATCCGAGTATTTTGTGGGCATCGGTTGCGCTAGGATGTGTGTTTTTAATTGTGTTTGTTGGTAAGGAGTCCTTTTTGTGCCAAAAAAAGGAGGTCCTTTTGATTAATGAACTGATATCTTTTCGGATTCTTCTTGGTAAGAATGTGAATCCGGTGGTTCCACATCCCAGTTGTGTTAATAGAAAAACTTATCCATTGTCTGGCCGCCATTGACTCCAGTATGGAACTGTTCCTTGGGTAATCAGTAGTGGCAATCAAGCAGTAGTGCTCCATCTGAAACCGAGTAAGGGCACCCGCAGGACTTTGCATCCATAGGTCAAGGGAACGCATGGAAAGTCAGTCAACGGGCATTTCGGCGCTGACTGCCACAGCATGTCTAGAGGAAGTGGGCGCGGCAACGTGCTTTGCATGCTGCAGATTTTCAGCTCGTTCGTTCGCAGTCCAGACAAATGAAGTGCGTAATGACAGAAGTTGGGCGAGAGCTCGCCGCTTGGCAGAGTCAAGCTTGAGAGCAGAGTCTTGCTCGCGTGGGCGCTGGGCGCGGCGGCGTCTCTGTTTCGTGGTCACCGCTTGCGACAGCCACGAGTGCTCCCGCGCCGGGCGGGGGTGAGCAATCTGGGGAGCGTGTCCGCCGGACATGTGCCGGCCGCGAACGGGGAGCAGCGGAACCCGGAATTGCCTGGAACTTGTCGTGCTGGGTCAGCAGGCGGTACGGGCTGCTCTCTAGCAGAGGCGGAAGGGCAGACTGGATTGGACGCGAAACAGCCTTTCGTCACTTCACGCCCCTTCTAATCTTTTTATACTCCCTGTCCTAATTTTTTTTCCTATCAGATTTATCGAATATTTTCTGAATCTAGACACACCGTTTTGCCAAATTTATTGAATATTCTATGAATCTAGACACTCAAAAACTTATATAGAATGACAAATAAACTAGGATAGAGAGAATACCTTAGTTCGACCGATGCTATATATTGCTCACCGAATTATTCTATTTTAGATTTGGGAATTGATGTAGGTTCGACTTTATTCGACTGGATGTATATATGGCAACCAAGTATTCAAAAGTTTCAAATAATAATATCTAGATTTTATAATATACATGAGTAGGACATTAAGTACTCTTTAGATTTGGTCACAAAGATTAAGTAGAGATCAAATAGGAATAAAAAAAAGGTGAAAGAGAAAGATAAAGATAGAGATGTAGTAAAAAAAGAGAAAGTTTAAAAATATATAAAATGCGAGAATAATTAGTAATTTGAGAAATTGTGTTACAAGTTTAAAATGACAAGAATAATGGAGGCAGAGCGAGTAAGTACTACTATCTTCATTTGTGTGACTACCCCCATGAGCAACAATGTTCGGTGGCTATGGCTCCAACGCACTGACACTTCACGGTCATCGAACTGTCTGCAGATCGATTGCGACCAAGAAGTGAAGCAAATGTTGGATGGCTCTCAGACTATCCGCACTCGTCATATTTTATTTTTATCCTCTAAAAGTAATATTCCGTCCTAGTCATCAATATTTTCTCATCTATATTCAGTTTTGCTGCACCTGTTCATACTTTAAACACATCCTCTATATCAACTAATTAATATTTTATTCAACTTTCTTCAACTACCATCTACTTTCTCTCCTCCTCTTCTTTTTCCTTTTCTTTTCTCACTTCTTTCCTTTTCTTTTCATTTCTCTCCCTCCCCTCTTCCTCTTCTCCTTCACCGCTCGTCTCACACGCCTCCGCCTCCTCGCGCGCCTCGCGGCCTCGCAAGCCCGCCGCCGCCGCCGTAGCTCTCCTCTCCGCCGCGCCCGCCGCGCCTCGTCCTTCTTCCCCGTGCGAGCGCCGCGCCTCCCTCCTCCGCCGCCGTCGTGCGGTCCTACCCTCGTGGGCGGCGTCGCCGCCGGCGGGTCTCCCCGCGCAGTCGACGCCGCCGCCGCCGGCCCTCTTGTTCCCCGGCTCCTTCTTCTCGGCCTTGATCTCGAGGCCCGCCACCGCCGCCGGCCCTCTTCTTCTCGGCCTAGATCTCGAGGCACGACACCTCCTCCCTCCCCCGCGCGGCACCGCCGCCGGATCCGGCCTCGTCGCGCGCGCCGCGCGCCCTTCCGCGCGCGCCGCCGGAGCCACCTCCTCGCGCGCGCCATGTCCGCCTCTCCTCTCTCTCGCGCGCGTTGGGCAGCGGCGACAAGCTCGTTGCTAGGATTCCTCTCTCTCTCCCTCGCCCAGCGGATTCCGGCTCCTGGCGGGAGGAGCAGCGTCAACAGTGGGCCCACGCCACGTTGGCCATATCCGGACGTCCGGGACAGCGCCAGATATGGCGTGTGGGAGGTCGTTCGGGACGGTATCGGACGCCTCCCAGTATCCCGGTGCAGCAAGATTTACGGTATCTCCATACTGAAGGAACGCATAACGTTCTCCAGTGCGGCTAGTCTCACTGGAGACCACGGTTGAAAATGAAGCGTTTTGCTTCTTTTGGATAGACTATCAAAGCCATTACACCAGACCTAGCGTGCGTTGTGTCGGCCCGAAAGTTCTAACTATGCACGGTCCTTGAGGTTCTGACTAACAAAAAAATCCTCGGTCATGCGAGACATCACTGGACCATTGACTTTCACAACCATTGTGTAATATTTGCATCTTTGGTCAAGGCTCGAGCCCATTCAACTCGCAACGCAACAGGATCAAATCCTCTGACGTTGGACGGCCTCACACCAATACACGGCAAGATCGGCCTACCACATGTTCTTCTCTGAGGCAATTAAACTAGCAGACATTGACCTAGTACTTTGGAAAGCTTGGGCGCCACCTAAGTGAAATTCTTCATGTAGAGAGCATTTCAACCCCCAGATATGGACCACATAGAGGAGGAAGCGTCATGGGTTGCAAAACAATGATATTTGCACCTTATGACCAAAACCCAAAGACATTGAGCATTTCTTACTTCATTGCACTGTAGCAAAACAAGTTCGGTGGGAGTCTATGTCTTGGGTGCAATTGCAGAGCAGGCAACACCGGTGGCTTGGAAAATTGTGGAGTCCTGGGAAGCAATGAGAAGTGTAGAATCCTGGGAAGCAATGAGAGGTGACGTACCAAGAAAGAGGCATATGACATGTTATTCATTCTAGTCACATGGCACACGTGGAGGGAAATAAATGATGAAGCAGGAAATCACCCTAGTGAGCTAAGGGTAAATCTTTTAAGAGAATAATTTTTTAGGCATAGAGACATATGTCCACTCTAGTTTAATTATTAATTATAATTTAATATAAATATCGAATATCTAATTATACTATTAAACATGTTAAATTAGTAGTAGATATATTTTACTAATGTGTCAAACCATAATTTGACGTACAGAAACATCAAATTCATACATGTGTTAAATTTTTAGAACGTTGTTATTATGTAGGAGGAAGAACACAAGCAACCAGGAGATATGTACGACCTAGTACAACATTACTGGGACCATATAAACGTATTTTTTATTATTATTAGAACCAAGAACAGTAAAACAAGAAATGAGCAACTGCAGTAGGAAATATGTACAACGCGATCCAACATTACTCGGAGCCTACTCTATTCACCTGCCAGTAATGGAGTTGGAGGTCATGGAACAGAAGCTGGAGTGCCCTCCCGTGAACAGCAGCCCGACATGCGGCAGCTCCATGTCCTCCTGCTCACCCTCCGGTGGCCAAACGAACGCGGGCTTCTGGAACGGCGGCACCGGCGCCTTGGCCCCGCCGACCATCACCTGCACCACCGCCTTCATGGACGGCCTCTCCCTCGGGTTCGGGTGGCAGCACGCCAGCGCCAGCCTCACCGCGCATTCCACCTGCGCCGGGTCAAATTCCCCGTTCAGAGCTGCGTCCGCGGCGTGCAACGCCCTCCCTTCCCCGTACAGCCTCCAAACCCAGTCCACGATGTACATGGCCCGCCCATGCCCTCGCCTACTGCAGCTCGTCGTCGTCGTCGTCGTCGTTGTTGTTGTCTCAATGTTGTCGTCGTCGTTGCGGTACGAGACGGAGCTGCTCGGCCTCCTGCCGCTGAGCACCTCCATGACGAAGACCCCGAACGCGTACACGTCCGTGTCGAGGCTGGCGCGGCCCGTGAAGAAGGTCTCGTACGCCATGTACGCCCGCGTGCCCGCCACGGCCTGCGTGGAGTGGTGCGTGGCGCCGTCGCGCTGGACCACGCGTGCCAGTCCGAAATCGCCCAGCTTCGCATTGTACTCGCCGTCCAGCATCACGTTGCTCGCCTTCACGTCGCGGTGGAGGACGCGCTTGCTGCTGCCGTGGTGGAGGTAGTCCAGCGCCGACGCCACGCCGCAGATGATCCTGTGGCGCCGCTCCCAGGTGAGGTCCGGCGGCGGCGACGCGGTTGTTCGGGCGTCGGCGTAGAGGAGCTTGTCGAGGCTGCCCATGGGGAAGTACTCGTACACGAGCAGCAGCTCGCCTCTCTCGTGGCACCACCCGATGAGCTTCACGAGGTTGCGGTGCGAGAGCTTGCTGATCGTGTTCACCTCCGCCACGAACTCTTGTTCCCCTCGCCTGGAGTTGCCGCTCGTCGAAACTCGCTTCACGGCCACATCCATGTCCATGCTTCGTAGATAACCAAGGTACACGGTGCCGAAGCCGCCTCTGCCGAGCTTGCGGTCGGAATCGAAATTGGCTGTAGCATTCCTGATCTCCCGTAGCTTGAATCTCACCGGGCCGTGCGCGTCGATCATCTTCTCTAGGTTGTGGTAGGCGAGCCTCCTCTGCCGTGTCACCCTTCTCCATGCGTACAACGCCAGGATCGGTCCGGCGATGGCCAGGGGGATCAGGATGGCGAGAAGCAAATAATTCACTCTCCCCGCGTTTCCCTGTTTCCTGTCACCGTCGCCGGTTGTGCTGAAATTCCAAGACTTCACCTGATTCAGCTGTGTAAATTCGCCGGTTGCAGCTGCAAAGCCAACAGAAATGTCCTCCATAAGATGATCCGACAGGTCAACAGGCCAGACATAACTGAAACTGGTGCCTCATTCTGCCATGCGTCGTACGTAGATCACGGCTACCTTCGTACTGTATCATGACCCAGTACATCAGACCCACTAGAAAGGATTATGGAAAGATTGTTGAGAGGGTATGGCGCAACAGTTTTGATGCCGTTGATGTCGAGCCCAACATGGTTGCCGTCGGGATCATACTTGTTGCTCTTCCTCGTGTCGAACTCCACGGCCACGATCCGGTTCTCCGGCGCGCCATCCGTCTGGCTGTTAACCAAGCCGAGCCATTGCCCGCTGCTGTTGCTCGGCAGAGATGGCTTGTTGGTGAGTATGAAAGCCATACCTTCCCCTGTCCCGTTCCGGGGGCGGATGTTGAGTACGAACTCCGTCGTGAACGACGTGAGCGCCGTCCGCTCCCGGTTCCACAGCTTGAGTGCTTCCCTCGCGTAGAGGACTCTTCCCGATCGGTGGCTCATGTCTCCGGTGTTTGGCGTGATTTGCAGGGACCCGTTTGCGATCCCCGAGCCTGGACTGAAGCTGAAATCATCCTTGTTGGCTGTGTCGAATGTGGGGTAACTGAACTGCAAACAACTGCAGGTACTGCACTGGAGGATGACAAGAGTTGCAGAAGCAAGCAGAGCAGAGCACCTGATGCTGGTATGGGTTGCCATGGCTAGTAATCTTTCCGGTAGGATAGCCGATAGGGTAGAAGAAGAGGTGCTTTTAGCGTCGAGCTATGCATGACGGAGTCGTAGCTAATGGTAATGTCAATGGCGTTTTGAAAAAAAATGCTGATACCAATGAGTAGATGGAGACTTGCGAATTTACTTGGCAGAAACTTCATAGGAGTGACACATAAAAACCAAAGGGGATTTTGACCACGCAAAGCTTTACCGTACCCAAGGGATAGGAATATGTTGAGCTGGTAGAGTTATGATGTAGACATGAAAAGTTCTGATCGTGATACTTCTGACTTTTTTAGCCAGAACCCGGAAGATAAACTGTAAAGCTAAATCATTCGGACGGGAAAACATTTTTTTAGTTCTGTTGCATATAATCTATTTGTTGAAGAAATGACTTTGGGTTAACGACGGTGGATCCCTTGACCACCGGGTCCGGCACCCAGCAGCCGCAATACGCAAGGGAGCCGCCAGTTCTGGACCTTGGCGGTCGGATCTGCGGAGAGGGCGCGCCCGTTGGCGGCTTGGAGCGACGGCGGTGGGGTGTGCCCATCGGTTCCGGCGCCCGCATTGTACGCCCAGTGGCGACGCCCTCCGTGCAAAGCTCAAGGCGGTAGGAAGCAGCCAGCGCGCCGCGAGCAAGGCCATGGCTTTCACTGGATCTGTGTGGCAATGCGCCGGCCGGGTGCGCAGGTCACGCAGCAACGGATGTGGCGGCATTGGCAGTGACAGCGAAGACGGTGGTGACGCAGGCAGCGGCTGCCCGGCGCTAGAGAGGAAGGCCGTGTTCACGCGGTCCGTGGAGCGTGTGCGTGGTGGGGGTCATGAGGACCATGGCGACGACAACCTGGTTGTGCGATGGTGTGATGGCGGTGCTGCTGGCGCACACGCATTGTTGATGCAGTGCGCGGCGGCGACGCGCTGGTGGCGTGTCCGGCGCGGTGTGAGGACAAGCGACGTGGGATCTGGCTTGAGAGAAGGAGCCTTTTTTGGAGGCGGAGATTCGCAGACTCGGGAGAAATCTTGCGTGGTGTTCACCATGCCGGCGACGACGAGGCCTTCGGGCTTTGTTCAACTTGCTGAAGGCGTCGTTGAGGGTTGGATCTCCGTCTCCGATGACCTACGGGCGAAAGCCTAGATCTGGCTTAGCAGATCAGGTGGCGGTGACGTCTAAGCGTTATGACCTTCTTGAAGGCGATATCCTGGGGAAGCTCCTTATTTCGGTGGACTCCATGTCGTGCGGTTGTTTGTGTGTGTTGTGTTTGTTTGTGCTGATGTGCGTGTTGTTGTGGGAGTCGTTTATGTGTGTCGTCGTGTTTGTGGGTTTGTCCGGACCATTACGGGTTCTTATCCCGTTTTCTCCTTAATACAATGAAACGTAACTCTCCTATATTTTCGACAAAAAAAAAAGGGTTGCGAGAGCATGGACCTGAACAAGTGCGGGAACCGGGGTTCGAATAGCTCCTTGACATAGAGACTAACCTATTTTTGAAGAAAAGAAGGCGTCACTTTGGCTCTTTAGGGGTTAAAAATTATCACATTATAATCAACAAGAAGGAAAGAAAAACAATCCGTCACTGTTATTACAAAAAAATACCAACCAATATACAAAAGTTATCCATCATTAGAATCACGATAAATGACCTGAAATGCAATTACATACAGATTTATAAATTACACATTAGTATCATTATTGTGGAAATAATAAACAGTATCAATATGAAAAAAATGGAAACGTTAACTCGCAAATAAATGAATGAAAAAATCAAGGTAATACAAACATTTGGTGTTAGATTATTCTCCACCATCATCAGTCACTAAATGTCACGTACTCATCTTCCAGTGAGGGAAGTGGAGGTCATGTCGCAGAAACTGGTGTGCCCTCCCGTGAACAGCAGCCCGACGTGCGGCAACTCCATCATCTCCTGCTGCGTATCGCGGGGAGGCCAAACGAACGCCGGTTTCTGGAACGGCGGCTCCGGCGGTTCAGCCCCGCCGATCAACACCTGCACGACCGTCCTCATGGACGGCCTGTCCCTCGGGTTCGGGTGGCAGCACGCCAGTGCCAGCCTCACCGCGCACTCCACCTGAGCCGGGTCAAACTCCCCGTTCAATGCCGCGTCGGCGACATTCAACGCCCTGCCCTCGCCGTACAGCCGCCACGTCCAGTCCACGATGTACATGGGCTGCCCATGTGCGCGGCCGCTGTAGCTCGTTGGCCCGTCGCCGTCGTCGTCGTCGCGGTACGAGACGGAGCTGCTCGGCCTCCTCCCGCTGAGCACCTCCATGACGAACACGCCGAACGCGAACACGTCCGTGTCGAGGCTGGCGCCGCCCGGTGAAGAAGGCCTCGTACGCCATGTAGGCCCGCGTGCCCGCCACGGCCTGCGTGGAGTGGTGCGTGGCGCCGTCGCGCTGCACCACGCGGGCCAGCCCGAAATCGCCCAGCTTCGCGTTGTAATCCGCGTCGAGCATCACGTTGCTCGCCTTCACGTCGCGGTGGAGGATCCGCTTGCTGCTGCCGTGGTGCAGGTAGTCCAGCGCGCACGCCGCGCCGCAGATGATCCTGTGGCGCCGCTCCCAGGTGAGCTCCGCGGTTGTTGCTCTGCCGGCGTCGGCGTAGAGCAGCTTGTCGAGGCTGCCCATGGGGAAGTACTCGTACACGAGGAGCAGCTCGCCCTTCTCGTGGCACCACCCGATCAGCTTCACGAGGTTGCGGTGCGAGAGCTTGCTGATCGTGTTCACCTCCGCGACGAACTCCTGCTCGCCACGTCTTGACGAGTTACCGCTCGTCGAAACTCGCTTCACGGCCACCTCCATGTCGTCCATCCTCTTCAGGTACCCAAGGTAAACGGTGCCGAATCCGCCTCGGCCGAGCTTCCGGTCGGAGCTGAAGTTGGCAGTCGCGTTTCTCAGCTCCCGGAACTTGAATTTCACCGGGCCGTGCGCGTCGATCATCTTCTCCAGGTTGTGGTAGGCGAGCCTCCTCTTCCGTGTCACCCTTCTCCACACGTACAACGCCAGGATCATCGGGCCCGCAATGGCCAACGGGATCAGGATGGCAAGAAGCAGGCTCGGTCTCTTCGTACCTGTCTGCTTATAATTACTGTCGGAGCCGTCGACGGTTGTGCTGAAATTCCAAGCCTTGATCTGATGCAACTCGGTGAACTCGCCGGTGGAAGCAGCGAAGCCGACGGCGATGTCCTCGACCAGGTACCTTGACAAGTCTATGGGCCAACCGTACGTGAAGTACTTCTGCTCCTGCACCGCCGTTATGCTCAGCACCGCGCCGTCGTACTGGATCCGGACCCACGTGTCCAACCCGCTGGCCAGGACGATGGAGAGGTTGCTGAGAGGATACGCGGCAACGGTTCTGATGCTGTTGATGTCGAGCCCGACATGGTTGCCGTCGGGGTCGTCCCCGCCGCTCTTCCGCGTGTCGAACTCCATGGCCACGACGCGGTTCGCCGCCGCGCCGTCCGTCCGGCTGTTCACCACGCCGAGCCACTGCCCGCTGCTGCCGCTGGGCAACGCCGGGTTGTTGGTGAGTATGAAGGCCATACCTTCCCCTGTCCCGTTCCTCGGGAGGATGTTGAGCACGAACTCTGTCGCGAAGGCCGTGAGCGCCGTGCGCTTGCTGTTCCAGAGCTTGAGCCGTTCCCTCGAGTAGAGCACTCTGCCGGACCGGTGGCTGATGTTGCCTGCGTGCGGCGTGATTTGAAGGGCTCCATTTGCGATCCCCCTGAGCCGGGGCTGAAGCTGAAATCATCCTTGTTGGTCGTGGCGTCGAAGCTGGCGTAGTTGAACTGCAAGCAGCTGCAGCAGCTGCCTAGTAGGACGACAGACGCCGCACAAGCTTGCAGAACAAAGAGCCTCCTAATTCTGCAATGAGACGTCATGCTTGTAAATGAAATGGGTTTCAAGAAGAAAATTCATATGGATTCATTCATCATAGGAATAATGATAGATGCTTTATGCCTCGGTGCGGCTATGTTTTCTGGAAAGTACGATGGAAGTCAAATGCTTACTACACCAGCTATCATTAGACATGTGTGCGTTGAAATAGTGCTGTTGAGAGATGTGAACGAACCGATCCGCATACTGAGAATTTCTTGTAGCAGAAACTTCGTATCAACGCGGCCTAGCACCACGACTTTGACTTCCCAAGTTTCTCCTAATTCTTTGGCTAATAGAATAGGTTATCTGGGACAAATAAACAAACAAGGAGTTAGTTATCCAAGTACAATCATGAACAAGACATTCAGATTTAGGATGATAACTGTTTTTATTACGTTTTACTAGACCTTAAAGCAACACAAAACCCACCATAGCAGCACTTCCTTTTAATAGCTTACGGTGTTACATCTGGTGTGACATTAACGAACATCAACACTTTTGAAATATTTTTCAAGTGAGCTCTACAGAAAAAGTTTGAGATACGGCTTTTATAAGCACTATAAACTATACTCCTTTGTCCTACAATTGTTAACATCCGACAAGAGAAATGAACTAAAAATGTAGTTTACAAATTTATTTACCTTCAATTCGTTCCTATAGTTGATATATTTTGTTCATTTTCAATTGCATTAATCAAATAACTGCGCTAAGCACTAAGCAGACTTTAATTGATAGGTTAAGACAAGAGGATAAGAAAAATACCTTAGGATTGTCATATTAGACAATAAAAAATAATATATCTATATTTATAATATTTAAAAAGCATATTATTTAAGTAATACATACATTTATATTATAAGACAATACGATAATAGAATATACTAGCAATAATAAACTACACAATAACTACATTAGTAATATAAATAGTTGAACACGAACTATAGCTACACTAGAAGATGCTTTGCTCGGCTATATAAGCATGGTGTTGCGTTCATTCCACCCAGCCCTCGACCATTGCATATATTCTATTGTGAGCTTATCCTGTTGGTTATAGTCTTATAGATGAGTTTATAGGTCATGGATCGTGTGGGGATCTTAATAAAATAATGTCCATTCATGAAACATAGTAAAGTGTTCAGTTTCTTTTCCTAAATGTTACGAGCCAAACATCACTACTGGAGAGAATGGTTTCAGGCGACTCGAAGATGTTAATGTTGGCAAATATCACTCAAGAGAGATTATTTATTGAAGAAACACTGTCTACTCTTAAATTTGCTAGTGATGTCAATGCAACTAAAATAAAATATCTTCACATGATGCCTACCTGTGCTAAAGGTGAGAAATCGAAGACTTCGCATCCTTCAAAGAGGAAAGGTGGCTTCGATTTGTGATGCCAGAGAAAGTAAATGTCGGTTTCCTTGCCAGTAGGGTAGTATATGATCTCACCATGTGTTTGTATGCTTCACAGAAAAAACACAAGAATTTTATGGTTATATGTTCATTAACAATTGTCGGGTGGGGTGGGGAGGAGGGGGGAAAGGGAGGGAGGGACATTATGCCTCGAAGCTTTTAAAGGGTTTTTTTCGTGAGGACCTTATACTACAAAAAGAGCGCGCTGCTCATTAGTTGAATTAGTTGCAGCCAGTTGAATCATGTGTGTTTTATATGTTAGTTCTTTGGAAATATTTTGGATAATATTTGTGTAATATTTTTTTTAAATATAGAGATTAAACCCCCAAACTATTAATCAATAAGTTATTATAGGCTTATTTATGAAAAACATGTTATAGTGCATTACTCCAAAAATACAATATCAAAAGTTTAAATTCAATGTTGATTTTCAGAGCTTGAGATTACATGAAGTTGAACAATGTTAATTTTGTATATATTGACTGGTATTGTAATAATACTTTATTTACTATTTTAATGTTTATTTTTCATAATAATTCAAAGAGTAGCATTTGGAAATGTAAATATTGTTTCTTAGTAGTATATTAGATGATGATAATTGTGTGTTCTTCTAAGTGTTATTTGGTTTGAACTGTAGAATTAGCAGTAGAGACAATTTTAGATTACATTAGTTTTATTTTTCTAACTGATTATTATTTGAATTTTACTATTCTTTTTCCTTAATCCTACGGTGGTACATTCTTTGGTTGAAGTAGACTATTTGCTTGTTTAAGAATGCCTTTTTTTGTATAATAACTGAGTGGACTCTACTTCCACTCTGTCCCTCCCTCGTCTCTCCTGTCACGCTGCCTGCGAGTTGTCGGTGGCCGAGCCAGCAATGCGCGGTTGAAGGCGATTCTTGGTCACAAAGTTTTTTTTTTCATTTTTTCTTTTGCCGTCAAATTTTAATCGAACGATTATTGTTCATTTGCTGATGTGGCTTAATAGTTTTTTAGATAACGCACGCCTTTTAATAAGATATGATAAGATAAGATGTGAAATACAAAATGTGTCTTCACTACTGGCAAGGGAAAATAAATTTATATATATATATAAGGGGGAAAATGATATTGTTACCGGAATCCGGAAGCAAGAGGAAGACAGGCTAATAAGGCCCATGGGCTTGTAACCCACCATGCCGGCCCGACGTGTTGCGGTCACTCTGACTCTGGCACTGGAACGCCGCCTCGAGCGTACCATCATGGCCTCCATCTCCAGCCGAGTATCCGACCATCCCCTACTCTGGAACGGAGTACTTCCGTCTTCCAGTCCCTGACCCTAAACCCTAGCCCCTCCATGCGAGGGTGGCAATGGCGCCTGCCTCCGTTGCTGTATCCCTCCACTTCCGGGTCCTCCCTTCGCCCCGGCTCTTACGCGGGAGGGCGAGATCGTGGTCAATTAGGGCTTCGAGTGACACTAAAGGCTCTGCAGGCGGAGAGCGGAAGTTGGGGACTCTTGAGAGGAGTGTGGGTGATCTGAAGGCGCTCGTTGCTTCCGTGCCTCCTGCTGTTGCTTTGGTAATGACATCCCCGTCCCGCCTCTCAATAATTTTTTGCTCGAACTGTGGAGCTTGTGATTGATGTGGAGAAATGCCAGTCAAACATGACAAATTGCGACTAGTTCTAGGAAATTTAGTAAACGTAGAACTCAGGTACCTCCATGGCTCCATATCTCTCTTATGACTACAATATGAAAGCCCAATCTACCTATTGATAGCATTATGAACCGATTATATGTAAATTTGATTTGATTAAACCTATTGGATTTGATGAAAATGCATACCGTCTCCTTACGAATACATGAGAAACCATGGTGTGCGGCATGGATACGCTGAAGATCTAAAACATAAGATGTTCGTAGCCTGCTAGCTGGAAACCATGTTTCTCTGTTAGTGTTGCAACCTATAGTTCACCAGAAATGTGTATTATGTCAGGGAGTCCGTTTAACTTTGTTAGTCTTTTTCTTTTTCTCCGCCATCTAAGTGACTATACTTGGTTATAGATATTACATGAGGCTTACTCTTTGCTATATTTTTCTTGAACATACTCTTTGCTATGGTCTTTCTTCTTTCTTTCCATCATTAGACCAATTGCTCTCAATCTCTCATACTCAAGTTGCATCTAATTCGGTTTGCATACCTCCTGATCTTACATTCTCCTTTCATGCAGATCAAAAAAACATTGGACTGAACTTCGTCACTGGCTTCTGTCTTGGCATTGCAGTTTTGGCTGCTGCCACAAGGCAGGTCATTGTAAGAAGTCGAGAGCATGATAATAAAGGTTCTATTGCTGATCTTGTGAGGCGTGGGCAGTTGAAATCCGGGCAACGAGGGAGGTATGTTCACTACCTCCTTGAAGTTGCATTTTGCATTCTCTTATACATTATTCACAAAATCTAGCTAAGAACTTAACCACCATGCCTGCTTCAGCATAAAGTCAATTATGAACCCCTGATGTTTTCCCAAGTTTATGGATCCTAGATGTCTTTTGACTTTTTTGCCTCAGTTGGTTCCCTTTTTCTGACCCAATTCACTTACTCCATGCCTCTATGTCAAATCCTCATCATGCTTTTTACTTTTGTCTGCCAATTAGCATGGCAAGCTGGCAACAGGACTAACTGTAGGGTATTCAATACTACATGAATGATAAATGAAAGCCTTTGTATTAATTTGGACGCTTACATGTCCTTCTGTGCATTTGGTGATTCTTTTGAATTTTGCCATTATTTTGACTGAAGTAATTTATGCAGTGTAAAGCTCCGCACATATGATGACCCTTTCAATAATCCGTTAGTAAAGATCGACGAGGGTACTTCCACTGCTCAAATGTTTGGGAAGGAGTACCGTTTGGCTCCTGTTAGGCTTACGGAAGAACAGCAAATAATGCATCAGAAGAGGAGATCACGTGCATATCAGTGGAAACGACCCACTGTGTTTCTGAGAGAAGGTGATTCTTTACCACCAGATGTTGATCCAGACACGGTTAGATGGATCCCAGCAAACCACCCTTTCGCTGCTGCTTCAAGTGAAGTAGATGAGGAGACTGCCAAACAGAATATTTATCAAAAGGATGGTGTCCCGTCCCGTATTAAAGCTGAACATGAAGCATTGCAGACAAGGCTAGAGGCTTCAAATGATGTGAGTGCTACTTATATAAACATGATCTTTTTGATCTCCTAAAGGTCACAATAAAAAAAACATACTTATATCCATCAGGCAGAAGAAGGCCGGGCCTGGTGCAGCGGTAGAGCATACCGCCTGTAGCCAACAGGTCCCGGGTCCGAGCCGCGGCCTCCCCGCATTGCACAGGCAGGGGTAAGGCCTACCGCTGATACCCTTCCCCAGACCCCGTGCAGTGTGGGAGCTCTCATCACTGGGTACAGCCTTATATATTTATATGTGTGTGTGTGTGTGTGTGTGTGTGTGGGGGGGGGGGACAACAGTGGAGGCCCCTCCTTTTTTTTCCTGTTAATAATGAGTTTAATAATATGGTACTAGGCCATAGGACCAATGGAAGACCATAGAAGTAGAAAATTTAGCGCATACAATTGAACAGACATCATGTCTACTCTTGTCTTTTGGACAGTCCTGCCAAATAATGTTTCTGAATCTAAAAAATTCTTGCAGGTTACAGCATTTCACCATCCAAGGAATATGCAGGGTAATGAAATACCATTGAAGTTATCAGGCAAACCATCTGGCAGTACGCAATGTGATGAGATACGATCAAAGTTATCGGGTGAACCATTGAGGAGTCCCGAACACTCCGAGTTTCACTCTTTGGAGAACCAAGATAGTCAACCAGTTGACTCTAGACAAATCTCTGATGAAAGTTCACAACCGAAAAGACAAAAGCAATAAAACTTGCGCATTATCAACACTTTGTAGTACTTGCATGTTTTGTAGCTTTGAAGTTCCAGCTGTAGATAGGGATATTTTGGAACAACAAGCATACTGGCTTGCATAGTGAGTTATCTTATGCAGAGCGTTCCTATGATGTTTCTTGGGGTGTTGTAAATGGATACTGTATTTCTTTGTCAGAAGCATTCCAATGCGACCATATGCACCTGTTTGTCATCCTTGGACCTTGGAATCTAAGATACGTATAGTAGTAATTAGCAACTTTGGAAGTCTGTCTTTATGCAATGTAGCACTTTAACTTTTCCCTACATAAATAACATAGTTATTCCAGCGGGCTCAAGGAAAATAGGCATCACAGTACATCTTTAAATAGTAGCATCAGCAACTGTATATGAAATTTCATTATGGAAGAAAAAAGACAGTATATATAATAAAACATATGCCCTAGGTGGCCAGGTACTCTCATCTGTCTGTACAACCACCTGCGGTCGTTTGCCATCCATGTCTGAAACTCTGGATCAGCAGCAAGGTAAATTATAAAATGTCACACAGGCTAGATGTCCTCAAGGCCCTCTTCGTCATCACCAAACATGGCTGCCATTTTCATGGCTAGTTTCGCAGCCATCTCCCTTCTTTGGAAGTCAGGCATGAGCCTTAGGTTGGATCGCATGTTTCCTATCTCTGACATTAGCCGCTCCAGATCATCAAGGCCATAATGCTCATCCTCAAAAAGCTTCGTAACACCTGGGGCATGAGCTTGATGATTCTCGTCACTGTCTTCTTGGATACCTCTCAAATGGTCACTATCAGTTTCGTGGCCCTGAATAGCAGACTTTTCTTCAGTAGTTTCTGTGGAAGTATCATTTGGGAGCAGGTTGGATGCCAAAGAATTATCATCTGCAGCAACGACTTGCTGTGTGTGATCCTCTGTATCTTTAGCCTCCTTCGATCCTTCAAATCTTCTGGATGTACTTGACTCACCAACGAATTCCCATTGATCATCAGACCCATGGGACAGGACCTCATAATCAAATTCATAGTTTGATTCATCGTCAGTAGATTCTGCAAAAATGAAAGGAATCCTAATGATAAATGAATATTCAGAGACAGAGAAAGCATGATTTTAAATTGAATTATGTCCATGATAATAGCAGTGCATAGATTGGGCAACATTTGCTCTAGAAAAGAGAATTAATAATTGAAATTATATGATAGAGGAGCCAGCTTAGCATGACATGCCTAATCCTATTGTTCAAAAACTTCATTGACATATTTGTCCTGATTTAAATTACCTTCATTCTCAATCAAGGTTGGAGCCGTTATTCTGTTTCCAGATTTAAGAATCATTCCAGGCCACATGTGTGCGGAAAGGGCTCCAAAAAGTCGCTCTAAGCCTTGACTATCACCATCCACAGACAGACCTGTTTCGAATTAATGGCAATTTAAGGTACCAACACCCAAGACTCTACAAATTTAACTTGGCTAGAAAACAGGCCCTCTTTCATCAAAGTCCATTGAAACTATCAGTTCTGGTAGGAAGCTATTAATTTATCGATGTTCAATTTAAAGGTAATGCTAACAGATTGATCAGTGAAAACATAAGCATCTAGGTAGCAAAATATGTAACAACATGAGGAGAAAAACTAAACAATTCTATCCCAAGCATCCACTTACATTTATCGAAGTCGGTGTTGGAAGCACAAGCCTCAATATACTCTATGTTCTGCTCGATACACCAGTGTGAGGCGGAATCTCTAATCTCTATGCATTTCTCTTCCCCTGATAACAGGCCAAAACCTTCACTTTCATTAATCCCAAAGTCCAAATATTCAGGATGTGGATCAGAACTTGACTCCCCAAGTCTTTGCATACACCTCCTGTATTCGACATGTGCCCCATGACCAGGTACTAGATCTGCTTTATTTCCTATGCACAGCAAAACTTCAAACCTTTGAATGTCAATATGGGAAATCCAACTTTTGAGAGTCTGAAAGGAGGATTCCTGCATGATTGTCAGGGATACCATACTTCAGAGCAATAAAATGAAGATTAAAAGATGATTTATGTCTATTTAAATTATGTCTTAAATCATTATAAATTGATAATGGAACTATAAGATGCATAAAGTGTCTAAAACAAGAGTTCCATTCGCACATCACTCATATCGAAGACCATAACAAGAGCAGCCAACTGATCTTGATGAGGGAGGGAGCCAAGAGAAAATCCTTCCCCAAGATTCGCAGTCCATATTGAAATATCAGCTGTGTAATACTTTGTGTCAATTGTCCACCTGCATAGCAATCAAGTAAAACGAAGTCTATCATCTTCAGCAGACTCGTTCAAAACTAATACGTGAAATTTCTCTGACATGGTGCGATCACATACCCTTGACACAGGATGCCTGACGACAAATCATGTGCTTCCGGTATTTCAGAAGCAAGCAAACCTGCATAAATGTAGTTCATGGTGATTTGGAAATTATTGTATATTAGAGCATGAGAGGAGTTCAACAAACTGCAAAATTAGAAAACAATTCAAGGTATTAGGAACTAGAAAGGATCAAATTTTGTTAAATCATATAACCATATCTCTTCATTGAGTTAATTCACCTATTCGAGGCCTAGAACAATATCAAGTTTGCGTGGATCCCTCCCTCTACTACAAATCAACAAAGTTCTTTTGAATTCGTCCATTTGAATAAAAAATGAACCACGGCTCCTCTTCCTTCACAAGGACACATCGAATTGGAATCCTAATGACTTCGGCTACTCTATCCCGTCGATGTTTCGCGTCAAATAGAGAGAGAGGAGGAAAAAAGGAGGGCAGCGAGATCTCACGAGAGAGGATGGTTCGCTTGCCAACGCCGGGGGCGCCGACCAGGAGGACGCCGGGACGCGCCTCCAGGGATCCCTCCATGGCCTCGCACCAAACCCCTGTACCCTAAAACCAGATCAGATGTTCTTCGGCTTTGATGTCCTTTCTGAGAGTCTGAGACAAGTCTGGAGACCGGACCGCGCGAGCTCGAGTAACGCGAGGAAGAAGACTACAGAAAACGGTAACTTTGGGTTGCGCTTTCACTCCAAGAGGGCGTACCTTGCTTCCTCCCCGTTCCTTTTTACGCATCCACGGACCCGCGGGCAAGTTTCAATGGGCCGAATTTGGACGAGGCGGCTTTCTATTCTGCAGCGCCGCAAGCCCGCAAAGCCTGCAAGCGCCGAGCGTTTGAATGGTGGCGCTCCCATGGCCGCCACCGCCGTCTCTTTCCCCTCCGTCGCCTCCTGCGGCCACCTCCCACATGGAGGTCACGCAAGCGCTGGCCGACGCACTGCGCTCGTGCGGCGCGCGCCGGGCGCTCTCTGGCGCCCGCGCGCTTCACGGACGCCTCTTCGCGGTGGGCCTCGCTTCCACCGTCTTCCTCCAAAACACGCTCCTCCACGCCTACCTCTCCTGCGGAGCCCTCTCCGACGCTCGACGCCTGCTTCTGGTCGACATCACCCACCCCAATGTCATCACCCACAATGTCATGCTCAATGGGTATGTCAAGCTCGGCCGCCTGATGGACGCTGAAGATCTGTTCGATAGAATGCCTGTGAGAGATGTTGCCTCCTGGAACACGCTCATGTCCGGGTACTTTCAGAGCAGACAGCAGTTCGCTGCTCTGGAAATTTTTGTGTCCATGCTTCGAAGCGGGGATTCGTCGCCAAATGCATTCACATTTGGTTGTGCTATGAAGTCCTGTGGTGCCCTTGGGTGGCGGGGTTTGGCGCTGCAACTGCTTGGGATGGTTCAGAAGTTCGAATCCCAATATGACAGTGAGGTAGCGGCTTCCCTTGTCGACATGTTTGTGAGATGTGGTGATGTTGATTTAGCTTCAAGGCTGTTTGTTCGCATACCAAACCCAACTATTTTCTGTCAGAACAGTATGCTAGTGGGTTATGCCAAGACATATGGCGTTGACCATGCTCTTGAGTTTTTTGATAGGATGCCTGAACGAGACGTTATTTCTTGGAACATGATGGTGTCAGCATTGGCTCAGAGTGGCCGAGTCAGAGAGGCCCTTGATATGGTTGTAGACATGCACAGCAAAGGTGTGCGTCTTGATTCAACGACGTATACCAGCTCTTTAACTGCATGTTCTAGATTGTCTTCTTTGGGATGGGGTAAGCAACTCCATGCTCAGGTGATTCGTAACCTGCCACGCATTGATGCATATGTTGCTAGTGCCCTTGTTGAGCTGTATGCAAAATGTGGCTGTTTCAAGGAAGCAAAGAGAGTGTTTGCCTCCTTACGTGATCGGAACAATGTGGCATGGACAGTTCTCATTTCTGGATTCTTGCAGTATGGGTGCTTCACTGAATCTATTGAGTTGTTCAATCAGATGAGAGCTGAGTTGATGATACTTGATCAGTTTGCATTGGCAACTCTAGTGAGTGGCTGCTGCAACAGGATGGATTTGAGCCTTGGGAGACAGCTGCATTCACTTTGTATGAAAAGTGGACAGATTCAGGCTGTCGTCATATCCAATTCTCTCATTTCTATGTATGCAAAGTGTGGCAATCTCCAGAATGCTGAATCTGTATTCAAATTTATGGACGAAAGGGACATTGTATCATGGACTAGCATGATTACTGCATATTCTCAAGTGGGGAACACCACAAAAGCTCGAGAGTTCTTTGATGACATGCCCATAAGAAATGTCATTACTTGGAACGCAATGCTGGGTGCATATATACAGCATGGAGCTGAGGAAGATGGCCTCAAGATGTATTACTGCTATTTTAAGCGAGAAGGATGTCAGGCCTGACTGGGTTACCTATGTTACACTGTTCAGAGGGTGTGCAGATATAGGTGCAAATAAACTTGGGGATCAGATTATTGGCCACACTGTAAAGATGGGCCTCATTTTAGATACTTCTGTTGCGAATGCAGTTATCACAATGTACTCCAAGTGTGGAAGGATATCAGAGGCCCGAAAAGTGTTTGACTACCTACAGGGAAAGGATCTGGTTTCTTGGAATGCCATGATTACTGGTTATTCACAGCACGGCATGGGAAAGCAAGCTATAGAGATCTTTGACCGTATGCTAAAAGTAGGTGTGACGCCTGACTACATAAGCTATGTTGCAGTTTTGTCAGCCTGTAGCCACTCTGGACTAGTGCAGGAAGGGAAATCTTATTTTGATATGATGAAGAGGATCCATAACATATCTCCAGGGCTGGAGCATTTCTCATGCATGGTAGACCTTCTTGGCCGTGCAGGGCTGTTGTTGGAAGCCAAAGAACTCATTGATGAGATGCCGATGGAACCAACCGCTGAGGTTTGGGGAGCCCTTCTTAGCGCGTGCAAAATACATGGAAACAACGAGCTTGCTGAGTTTGCAGCAAAGCACTTGTTTGAGTTAGACTCTCCTGATTCCGGGAGCTACATGCTTATGGCAAAGATCTATGCCGATGCTGGGAAATCAGATGATTCTGCGCAGGTGAGAAAGCTGATGAGGGACAAGGGGATCAAGAAGAATCCAGGCTACAGCTGGATGGAAGTTGGCAACAAAGTCCACGTCTTCAAAGCGGATGATGTGAGCCACCCCCAGGTACTCGCTATTCGTAGGAAGCTGGATGAGCTCATGGAGAAGATCGCGTGCCTCGGGTATGTGAGGACAGAGTCCGCACGCTCTGAGATTCACCACAGCGAGAAGCTGGCTGTGGCATTCGGGATCATGAGCTTGCCCACCTGGATGCCCATCCATATCATGAAGAACTTGCGCATTTGTAGCGACTGCCACACAGTGATCAAACTGATATCGTCGGTGACTGGCCGGGAGTTCGTGATTCGAGATGCAGTGCGATTCCACCACTTCAAAGGTGGTTCGTGCTCCTGCGGGGACTATTGGTGAGTGGGGAACTGTAGACGGGTTTAGTTCTCTTTTGTAACGGTAAATTGTTTTAAGGGCAGCAGTATACTAATATTTGCACTCTTCCGTGTCATTTATGTTTCATTATATCAGTTCCGGCCTAATGAATTCATTAACGTCATTTAGCAGGAGCTCGGACGTCATCAGCTAGCCTAGATAATAGTATATGACAAAGCTAGTTCAATGAATATTTGCATGTTGCAGATTCAGACAACAGAACCATCAGACATCATTTACAACCCATATTCGTGTGAGACGTGGACTATGCATTCATTGAATCAATCATAAGAGTTGAATCAGAATCCCCAGAAACACACATCCACACACAGACACATCACAACATTTAAATACTACAGAAGGCTTCGTAGGGTAGGAAGGCAGGAAGATGCTAAACCACAAGCTGTACATCGTGTAAGTCTAAAATGCACCAGGTGCATCCCTCATGCTGATATTCAAGCTGTTTCTCATTGTTCTTCGACCAACTCCCATATTGCCCTTGGTCATCATGGCAACAAACTCTCCATAGTCGATGCGGCCATCCTGAAAAAAAAACAAGATTTAGACTTAGCAGTCATCTCCGCTGTATAGTTACCAACATAACCATAGGAATTGATTAATGAAGTATGCAGTTTCCTTATCCGCAAGTTCAGTGCATTTATAAGTTTTTATTCGATCAAACAACTTGTATTGGTTATAAACATCTTGTAAGTTTAGTAAAGACATGAGTAACAAGAAAAAACAAGTTAGGCCATAATAGGAATTTTATTGATGCAGCCTAATTAACACCAGACTTACATTGTCTTGATCAGCTTCTTTAATGACATCGTCAAGAAAAGCATCTGGCATATTATGCTCCTTGCAAGCTTGCTGCAGCTCATCCACAGTGATGTAACCACTACCATCTTTGTCAAAATATGTAAAGGCTGCTACCAGATGTTCCTCGCGCTCCAGTTTATTGAGATGCAATGTTGCAGCAATGAATTCTATGTAGTCAATTGTCCCACTGTTGTCAATATCAGCCTGGAATCAATGGAGCAAAGAATAACATGAGTTTCCTGGTTTATGATGTTACAAACTGCAAATATCTTTTCAAACTGGTAAAAGAGAAATCAAGTAGATATTTGCTATCAGCATGTGAACCAAATATATATAATTGTTCAAGTAAGATATCACTTTCACATATACTGGCACTTAAACACAGATTCATGAGACATGAAAGTGTACTTCTTTAAGATGGGCAAATATTGGTTACACCATACATCATATGCCCGAGAATTCAGTTTTGAATATCTATATACAGAAGGTTTTCTTAGCAACATAACAGAAGAAAGACAGACA
Source organism: Chloris gayana (assembly GCA_031894775.1). NCBI lineage: Eukaryota > Viridiplantae > Streptophyta > Magnoliopsida > Poales > Poaceae > Chloris > Chloris gayana. Next base: position 19,293 of record JAUNZO010000990.1, on the reverse strand, counting down.
TGAAAAGGCAAGACCAACTCCATGTGCCCTATCCTACACTAACAAAAATGAAAAGAAAATGCTAATGAAAACTGGTCGTATAAAAGTTGCAACTGCAACAAGTCCTAGGTCGAGTTTCGAGTTGCCTAGATTCATGCTCTCAAATAGTATTATGAGCTGGCAGTAGGCATCTTAAGTTTCAATTGACTTAAAAAGCTTATATAGGACTACACATGTTTCCTTTGGACAGGTTTGAGATTCGGGAAACATTGAATTCCAGGTCCTTGAAACTAAATAAACAAACAAGCATACCAAAAGGTGTTGGTTAACTTACCGCATCCATAAGATCACGAATTTCAGTATCCTTTAGTGTAGAACCATATCTTTTCAATCCTTCTTTTAGCTCATCATAGGTAATTGCACCACTGTTATCAGTGTCCATGGTCTGGAACATTTCCTTCAACCCTGCAATTTCCTCCTCTGAGAGGCTCTCAGCTATTACCTGTTGGAATAAAGATCTAGTCAATAAATGTAGCATTGCACTGGCGAGCAATCTAAAAAATAATGCAATTTGATTCCATAATGTGCCCCCATATGTGGGCACACAAAAAGAATAAGAAGTAATTGACCTGTTGGAGTACTATTTCGTGTATACATGAATCAAATTCACAGAAGATTGTGCCCAAAAAGACTTGTACTTACTCGCAAAGCCATCTTCTTCAACTTGTTCATTGCAGAGAATTGCTTGATGCGAGATAGGACAGCAGGATCAAGTGGACGATCAGGAGCTACTCCATGATCCCGAATCCATGGATGACCTGTGCATGAGCTCAAGCTTTATTATTCTTATCCAACAGTTGAGCATACATCGAGCCAACTGATGCATTCAAAATTTTGAAGGAAAAAAAACACAGTATAAAGAGGTGAAAGAAACTAACATAGAACTTCATGTGCTGTTAAGCGTTCCTTAGGGCGAGGATTGAGCATCCTTTTTATCAGATCTTTGGCACTATCAGATATCACAGGCCACGGGTCAGAATCAAAATCAATGACACCTTTCAATACAGCATCAAATATTCCTTGCTGTGTTTCTGCGTTGTATAAAATGAAAATGTCAGCCTGCCGCCTGCAGTCAACAGAGACAAAATATATAGTGACTGAAGGGGGAAATATCAAATAGTTACCTGCCCAAAATGGCGGTACGCCACTTAGTAGAATGTAGAGAATTACACCAGCGGTCCATACGTCTGCCTCTGGTCCGTAATGTTTCAACAAAACTTCCGGGGCCACATAATAGGGGCTACCAACAACATCCGTAAAAACTTGGTCTGAAAAGAATATAATAATACGGAAAAGGAAAAAAGTGTCAAAAGGATGCAGAAGGTGCGCACAAGTGGCTATAACAACAACCAAATAAAAAGTGTACTGCGTCAAAGTATATAAATTTGATAGCAATATTGCAACTTAAACTCTTGGAATTCAGTTGAATGATGATTTCAAAATGCTAAGACATTTCATCGTCCCCTGTCCTGCGAGTGAGAGCATGCATGAATGAAACAGAGCAATCGCAATACACGAGCACAGCTGTATGCCTGTATGAGCTTCACTCTTAATCCAACGCGACAGGGCTCGTTGACTCAACCAGTTCCTAAAACTGAATGAAGTTTGCGACTGAGCATTAGTAGCAGGAGCTCACCAGGCTTGAAGAAGACGGAGAGGCCGAAATCGATGGCCTTGAGCGAGAGGTCATCGTCCTTGTTGGCGAGCAGGAAGTTCTCGGGCTTGAGGTCGCGGTGCATGACCCCGAGCGAGTGGCACGCCTCGACGACCCCGACGATGATCCGCGTGAGCTCGGCGGCCTTGCGCTCGCTGTAGTGGCCGCGCTGTATGATGCGGTCGAAGAGCTCCCCGCCGGCGCAGAGCTCCATGACGATGTGGACGTAGAGCTGGTCCTCGTAGGCGCCCTTGATGGCGACGACGTTCCGGTGGCCGGAGAGGTGGTGCATGATCTGGATCTCGCGGCGCACGTCGTCGATGTCCTCGGCGGTGATGAGCTTGCGCTTGGAGATGGACTTGCAGGCGTACTCGGCGCCCGTGGCGAGCTCGGTGCAGAGGTAGGTGGTGCCGAACTGGCCCTGCCCGAGCTTCCGGCCCATCGCGTAGAGGTCGCGGAGGTTGGGCGTGGGGTGGCCGAGCACGGAGCCGAGGTCCGGGGCGCGCCGGGCGCGCCGCGCCTCACGGCGAGCGGCGGCGGCATCCCCGGCGCGGGTGCCGCGTGGGCGTCCGTGGCGGCGGCGGCGGCGGCGGGCGGCGTGGCGGGGGCGGAGGGCTTCCTGGGCGAGTCGTCGGCGGCGTAGTCGGAGTCGTGGCGCTGCGAGGCTGCGGTCTTGAAGCTGGGCAGGTACCTGGATCTAAGGGAGCCGCCGCATGCGTTTCCCATCAAACGGCGGGGGAAGCATCGATCAGAGCTCTCCTCGCTCTCCGGCGGGTCGCGGTGGTTCACGGGAGCAGCGCCAGCGCAAACGCCAACGGACAGGAACGGAATCTCTCTCTCTCTCTCTCTCTCTGTGATCTGTCTGGCTTTGTGAGCAGGGGAACCGGGTGAGGGATCGTGGGGGTTGAGGGATTTAACAAGGCGCGGGAGGCTGCTGCTGCTTCATGGCGGCTTCTCTCCTCCCTTCGTCTCCGCCCGGGTCGGGTCACTCACGTTTGGGGAAAGCGAACGCACGCCGCAGCTGCAGCTACTAGCTACTGGTGTCCGGATTGGTCCTCTCCTCTATCCTTGAGTGCGTGCGTGCGAGGACACAGGCGAGCAAATCCAAAGCGATCGCGAGGGAGGGCGGGGGGCAACCGGTCCGATGGCTTAATTTTTAATCGTGGTCGCGTTTGGAGGTTTGCGGGTGAGGGAAGGTGAGGCGAAGCCGGGCACTGGCTCAATCTCGCCTCGGTCTCGGCGACGAAGCGGACGGGTGCACTGAACTCGCAGTAGCTGGGTGGTGGGCTCCGGGTTGCCTGGTTCGCGGACCCCGCGCGGCCGACGACGCCGTTCGCGCGCCGCGGGAAAGGCGCCCAACCGCCGGCGTCGTAGCATTTTTGTCTCCGCGGACGGGGAGGTGGGGAACGTGCGCCGCGGCACAGGTTAGGTGGCTGACCCCACGTCAACGTAGCCGCCGGCACTAATCATTTCGCCGCTCACTGCCTCGTGGGCCCAGGAGCAGCATAGCCGTATATGCCGTTGCTTCTTTTCGCTTTCTTTAAATAAAACGGTTTGTTGATCGGGATCAGAGCGGGCGGAACACAGCTCGATACTGTGAGGCCTAGTTTGGGAAGGAATGGGAGGACAACCCGGGCCCGCGCTCCCCTGCAGGAATATCCCTTCACACTCCGACCCCGGCGTGCACGATCTCCTGCGGGCTCGTTGTCCCGTCCAGGATTTGGGAGCAGCGGATTATTTAGCCTTGGAGAGGTTCAGAAAATTCAAAAAAATCTCTGAAAAATCACTAGCCATTGTTTAGTGGATAAATTTTAAAAAGGAAAATATCTGAACATTTCGAACCTACTGTTTAGCAGAGAAATCATGCACCAGCACGAAAAACATTATTTATACATTCCAAAAATATGTTCCGGTACATAAATCACTCAGAACAGCACTACAAATGCTCCGGTTCTACTTGTACCCTATGAGCATATCAGAGTACATATTGTCCGCCAATAAAGTCCTATTACAAATTAATTTTTTCAGTAAAGTAACCTATTGGACATTGTCATCTTCAGTTCTTGACCAGCTCTAGTCGACATACTCAAGTTATCATCTTTGCAACGGCACAAGAATATGATCTGCACAGTGCTACTTGAATAGAATACAAGCATCAATGCAAAATAGGGCTGCTGAAATCTTGAAATAATAAGTATCAATGAAGAATAGAGCCACTGCTGTTGATCCACACATGGCTGGTTTGCATAGCTTGGACAAATAAAACTTTTATATTCTGTGATGTAGATACAACAATCTAAGTCATAATAACTGATTTTGTAACAGGAAAGATCAATCAATGACAACATGTATGCTTAACAATTCTACAAGAAACAAGAGCTAAAATTCCAATTAAGAGGGCAAAGCGTGCTCTGCTGATATATATACCACAAATATTAAGATTGTTAGATCAATACTTGCTTGATATTAGCAAAGGAGCCATGCATATAAAGTCATGTTCCATCATATACATAAGTGTGACTAGCAAATGAACAAAGCTCTACTTTTGCAACTGAATTACAACTGCTTGTTGAGGTAAAGATCCAACCTTGTCTCCCTACAACAATATCAACCGTTCATTACTTTATAGAAAACATAAAGGATAATAATAAAATACACTCATTCAAACAAGCAAACATAAGTAGATTTTAGATTGTCACTACACCACTGTTGCTGCTTTGCATAGCTTGAACAAGTGGAAAAGACAAACAGAGATGGCACATTTAGCTCTACTATGACATGTTTCATAGAAGGGACCCCAATAATGTTGATATTGAAAATAACCACTCTACAGAGAATACCTAGCACATCTTGTGCGCATGCATCATACACAACAGATGAACACATCCTGTCAACCGAGACCAAAAGTATACATGATCAAGTATTCATGCTGCTCCAGGTTTAACCGAGACAAACAGCCCTGCTCTGTTTGTTCTCTCTTTCAGTAACTTCAGCCACCTAGATTACTTAGATAAACAAAAATGCAACTAGTAGGAGCCTGTAAGCTGCTCTGAAAATCTTTCCTATTCATCTACTGATGCAATGACCTCTATACACAATTAAATTTGCTGTGTTTTGGAACTTTCCAATCATGCTGGTAACATCAAAGCTGCACACAACCTCTATTTCACAGAGATTCTCAAATATCTGCAAGCCTCCTGCTAGTAACAAAGATCAAATACTGCTCAAGAACTTGAAGTGACGAAAGTTCCAAATATATTCTAAGTAATCAGAAACAGGCTACCAAACAGTAATTTGACAAGAAACACATAGTATACTACGTAAGCTAACTGCTATACAAATTAAGTCATGTGAAAATATAGTAATTCACTAAGAAAGGGATCAAATATAATTAGTTTGCACAGATCCATAATACATCAAAGAGAGCTAATTAAACTTGAGCTACCCTGATATTCCTTATTGATCAATAAATTAACACAGGCCTCTACAAGCAGAAAATAGAACTAAGTCTCCTATTGAACTAATTCTCAAGTATAATTTATTCTCAAGCCTGGAACTAATTCTCGACAGCAAACAACTCACTCTACAAGCCTGTTACATACTATAAAATGCAGACACCAAATGTTGAATGAAAATAGAACTAAGTCTCATATTGAACTCATTACCCATTAAATAGCACCAGCAACAAAATGCAAAGGCATCCAGAAGCAGTAGTAATTTATGATTCTCAACAATCAACCGAAAGAACGAAGCAACCTTTTGATACACAGAAGATCTACAGCTAATGGTCCAGGATACAGCATACTGAAGGACAAAGTACTGAACATGTCCATTGTTGTATCATTGATCAACCAACAGAAATAACAACAAAGGTATATAGGGACTTCTATTCGTAAAGGTCCAGTGTTGTATCATTATCTTTTTTTAGATGACCACATTTTCTGTTATTTAGGTCCGAGATGAACATTGATTCAACATACAACCTATGATTTTTTGACATCTATCCAGATACTAAAAAATATTGTGCCTTGTAACAGAAAATGATACAACACTATTTTGATCGGATTAAATCACAGTACAAGAACCATAGTAGCAGTAAAACTGGACAAATACATATAAGTCCCAACACAAGAACCATTAAGTCAACTGAATTACATGTAAGTCAAGAACAGGTTCCTGCTGGGGTGGATCTTAACGACCGACTTCCTACAGCCCTTTCTTGGTCTCTTGTCTCGGATCTGGAATAATAAAGGAGAGAGAGAGAGAGAGAGAGAGAGAGAGGAGAGAGAGAGGTTCAGGATGGACCTGGTGCAGCGCGGCCGAGATCTTGCTGCCGGGGTGCTTGATGAATGCCTTGTGCTACGTTGGGAATGGGACCCGTAGCACGGAGATCATAAAGTTCAGGAGGAGGTCGACGGAGATCTTGAACCGTCGCGTGGAGTTTGCCGTCGTTGCTTCGAGAGACGAATGGAGGAGGCGATGGTGCGGAAGATCGAGGAAACGCGCCCGGTACGTGCTCGAGGAAGCGGTGGTGCGGGAGGAGGCGAGGGGGCGACGCATGCGTGAGCAGCCGAGGCCGCCGGCGTGTGCTGAGACCACTCGAGGCGAAGGAGAGGACGTGCGGCAGGGAAGGGATTAGTCGCTCGGCCACAGGAGGCTAGTTTTTCTAGCCCGGGGAAAGAGAGGAAACCCGCAGCTCGGTATCCCCGCGAGGTGGGCTGCCAAAGGGCCCGGCTGCCTCCCCGGGCCGGCTTCCCCGGGCACGGCCGAACCCCGGGATTGGGCCGGGATCCCCGCGGGGATTGGAGTTCCCAAACTAGGCCTCAGGATAAAGTAACTGTGACTCCAAAGTAAAGTGTGCAGGACCGCGAGAGGGGTATACACGAGGAAGAGCTGTTCCGTGTGCACCGAGTGTTTGACCTCGTCCGCCACTGCAAGTGAGACGAAGCTTCTATGGATTGGTCACGTGAGGAAATCAGAGTTTCTGACTCGCGGGTCGTCGGATTTTGGCCCCGTTCGTTTCACCTCTAAAATTTAGATCTTGTCACATCAAAGAGAATCTTACTATTTAAGTAGTAATTTTATTAATTTAATAACAAAACCTATGTCGCGACTCTACTAATTTGCAGGCGAATCTAATGATCCTAACTAATCTATGTTTTGCTACAGTGATGCTACAGTAAACATCTTCTAATAACACTATAATTATCCTCGTTGGATTAGATCGTGAATTAGATAAGAGTCTGCAATTAGTTTCAGATTAGACTTTATTTAAGACTTCAAAATGATAAAATTCTTTGATTTGACTCTAAAAATTAGATAGAGAAACGAACAGGCTCTTTATCCATACATCACCGGATCTGCGTGCATGCAAGCATTTATGCGACTCAAAGAAGAATCGGTGCAGCAACCTGCCAGAAAGGTGGCTCTGCTGACTCTGACTTGGATGTGTTGACTGCCTGTCAGCGCATTCCGATCGCACAGGCTGTGGAATGTGGTGTCGAACTGACTGACCTGCTTTCAAAAAAAAAAAGAACTGACTGACCTCACATCCAACTGTACTACCATCTACCACGAGTACTGTTGCATTCTGCGTTATCGGATTGACGACTCGACATGTAGTACTACTACGTTGGCTGGCTCTGATTGATCCGTACGCTGGTGGATTCTTCAACCCAAAACACGGTGTCAATCGAGATTGTGCTCTGACTACAGCAGAGAGATTCACGGAACCTTGACGACATCTCTTTCCGCTCGTGCGCGCAGCAGGATATTCACTTTATTTATTTATGCAAAGGTGAACAGAGACGTGCGTTTATCTTTGCCTAATGTTTTCCGCTTTGTTAGGAGGGAGCTACTAGTAGGCAGGCCTTTTCCCGGCTGCCCTTTCCCGCTGCTTTCGGTAATCTCTGATCTTTCCATGATTACCCAACCCGGCGAAGAAATCAAACCACTCGCTCCTTGCGACCGAGGCGGGCCATATGCGGTTCCCATCTCTGCATTACCTGAAAGACCGAAACTATTTCCCGTGCACAGGCACCGCACTGAAAAAGATATCTTGCACTTCTTCGATAGTGTTGGCTCGCCAGAAAACGCACGTCATCTCTTGAGCGTATGCTGCTGCGGTGAGCGTGTCCGAATTAATGGTCCCGGGCAGGTACCCTTCAAGAGCAAGAAACTGCGCCCACGCTGCGATGGAAATGGCACTTGAAAGCGATACTGAAAGAAATTACGATGTCCTCGAAAAGAAAATGATAAAAGAAGTTGACTGAAATCCGCAAGGACGCCGCGCCCTTTCGCTGGATTGATGGCAGGGATCCCTGGCACATGCGCAACCGCTCAACCGACGGCAAGTAGTTCCTTGGCCAATTATCCCGGGCAACCAACGTTGGCGCCGCGAGACGATCCCGATCTGGCCGTATCCGGGCGGGCTGCTCCTGACACCGCGATCGTGGTCGGCGCCCGCGCACATGGACTCCGCGCCGGCGCCGTGCATCGACTAATGTCAGCCTGGAACCGGGAAAGATTTGGCCGTGCCGCACGCCGCTGCCCGGACCGGAGGGACCCCGACCGGAGTGCGTGACATGTCCGCGTCAAGTGGCCGAGATGTTCGTCCTGGGCGTGGCAACTGGGGATGGGCCGACCGCGATGGGCAAAGCCGCTTCCCGGTCCTCGGTTGCGTCGCGAAAGCGGCGTCCGGAGACGGACAATCCGAGGAGTCGCAATCCTAGCAACGCGCGTTCCTGAATCGGTGGCGTAAGAGCTCACGGTTTTGGCAGACATCACTCCACTTAGCTCCGAATCTCGATAGCGTATGAATTCTCCTTTGCCGTTTCGAGAATGAGCTCGCTGTTTCTCGCTCGATAGGAAAAAGCGCGGAGCACAAGTGACAGCACGTGAACCGCAATGATGCGGCATAGGGGCGCCTAGCACAAGCTTCCCGGCTCAGATTAGGACGACCCGGTCCAAGGAAGCTGGTGTGCACGGCTGCACGAAAAAGGATAGGGACAGCCGAGTATCCAAAAACCATGTACTACTGTATGTATCCCGCACGCCCATAGGTTCCCCGTCTTAGATTAGATTAGATCGGTACAGTTCCAGGGTGCTGCCAATCCGCCATCCAAACTCTGCAAGTTGGACAGAATTAATCATCGGTTGGAACACTGAAACATTCAAGTCGTCTACATACAAAATCGTTTTATGTCCGTGTCAAAAACATCGTTACCCGTGATATTCACAGCCATGACGTGTTTTGCGCAGAAACCGGATAAGAGGAGAAGATACTGCTGTACAAAATTCACGAACATACTGTACTAGCGTGCATTTGTCAATACCGGAGATTCTGAGGGCGGTTGGGACAGGGTCAAGGAAAGCAGCGCGAGATATTCTTTGGTTGATTCAGCGGCAAGGATTAGCGACAGGCCCGGGGCGGCGGCTTTGCGGACACGGCTCCCAGCTCGGCGTGCGGAAGCCGGTGCACGTCATCCGTGCCTGCGTCGAGTTCGGCGGATAGTTGACGCGCCGTCCAGGTCAGCTCCGCAAGGCCGGCAAGGTGATGGCGCAGGCCGTCGGCCAGCATCACCAGCAGCTCCCTGCAGTCTGCAGCAACGCAATCAATCAGCCCATCAGTCCCTGGACACCGATCTAACAAAGGGGATTTTTAATTTTAGTCACATTGCCGAAGGTATGGCGAACGAAGCAGACGCGCGAGAGGCTTCACGCGCCTGGGATTGTGCTGAAGTTGTGCAGTGACACGACGGCAAGGACCCTATGCCGGGCAGGCCGGGCCGCGGTGAGGCACTGCTTCAGTCGCGGGACGAGCGCCGAGAACGCGGCGAGCTGCGTGTCGTCGCCGACGGACGCAAGCGAGCGGGTCAGCCATCCCGCCGTCGTCAGGCACGCGGCCACCAGGTCCTCGTCTGGGGAGCCCAGGCACCTGGACAGCGCCTCCAGGAACGGTTTCCTCCCGTTGCCGCCGAGGAGAGCCGCGGTCACTCTCCCCAGCCAGGCCTCGTGTCCTGCCGTTTCCTTGTCCTGGTACGTAACAGAAAAAGGGAGTCTGTCAGTAAGAGCTCAGTGCGTGCGCGTGTAGTAGTACGCATGCGTGATGTGGTACCTGTACAATGGCGTCGGAATCGACAGGCGTGGCGCGTGAATCGTCGATGAACCCGGCGTGTTTCAGCATCCAGTCCTCTGCGAGAAGGTCGCCTGAGAAGGAGAAGTGCCCTCCCAGCAACAGCAGAGCTTTCCGAGTCTGCAGAGCGATGTTGTCGTCCGAGTCCGGCAGACAGCATCTCAGAGAATTTGTGATGACCTTGGCAGCCGCTTCTCTGTACGTGCTGTTGCTGTTCTGCTCCACCTGCAAAAAAAAAAATGGCATGCGTGTACACTTCTCAGCGGACTGAATTCAAGGTACTATCTGAAGAGTGCTCCTATCTGAAACCAGCAAACGAAATGCAGTGCGAGCAGGCTGCGAAGTGCGACGTTTTAATTCCGTTTCATGAAGTGTAGATGTAATCGATTTTGTGGGCAACATCGAACAGATGCAGGCTTAATGCTGCCTGCGTACCAAAGCATCAAATTGCAGCAGGAGAACGGCAACAGGGCCCTGTTCTTCGACCGGCAAGCCTCGCAGGTACTCCAGTAAGACATCCATCGCCTCGACGATCAACTCTTTTCCCAATCCACGAAGCGGGAGTTCAAACATTTCCCTCCTGTGAAAATTAGGAAAGCTGGCATCAGCAGGTGAGATAGCTGCATGAGCATACATAGTATCAAAGGATGTTTTGAACAGGTAACCGAACCTTCTTAAGCAGAGAAATTCAGTGAGCAGACGCACTGCAGTGCTCCTTGCTGAAAGCACTTCTTTGTTGTGCAGAAGTTGAAGAACGCTTGCGATACTGATCTTCACGGCCACGTAGTTCCTGCAGCTGCCCTCAGCCCGGATGCAAGCCAACAGGTGCTCGGCAGCCTTCACCTTCTGCTGGTCTCCTCCTTCCTGAAACTTGCGCAGAAGGAAGTCTACACCGCCGATCGCCATCAGGTGCCTCGCCTTGTCAAGTTGTTCAGCCACGTCGCGCGCTGAACGAAGGACCCTGTCAATGACCGGTAACGTCAACTTCTCTTCAACCCCGGCGCCTTCAGACACCAGATGCTCGCAGTGCTCGGACTTCCAGTTGTCGATCAGGCGCTTGAGCACGCGGTTGGTGTCCGGGATCGAGAGGCTCTCGAGCTCCTGGCCCGTTGCCGGGCACGATCTGAAGCCCCGGTCGAACCAGTGCACGATGGCGTGCCGCTCGAAGGTCTGGCCCGTCTCGATCGTCACGGGACGGTTGAAGATCTGCCGCGTCAGCGGGCACAGGAAGTCGCTGGGAACCGTGGCGAAGACGGAGAAGTGGTAGCCGTCAGCGTCACTCTGGAGAGGCCCGTCACTGAGAAGCTTGGACGAAGTCACAGGAACATCAGTACGGTAGGAGTATGCGTTGGTGGAGAAGGTTGGTGGAGATCGTGCGGAATAAATTGGTCGTACCAGAACTCGAGCGTGAGAAGTTCGATCGCAGAGATGTCGGAAATCAGAGGGTAGGTTGTTGATGATGGACGACGTGACTCCTTGTTGATCGTCAGTTCAGCCCGAACCTAGGATTGAAAAGTGCAACAAATCATCATGAGAAACTTGCGGTGCAGGTGTCTCTTGGACAGTTTCAGAGGATGTTTGCTTACTTGCGATGCGTCGGGTATCCGTTGAACCGGCTTTTTCGGCGCCGGCGTGTTCCCCTGTGCCGGCAGCGTGGGAGAACTGGGACTCGTGGCATCGCCGTCGTCGCGCTCATGGAGGAACGCGCCATTGTTTCTCACCTTGAAGCGCACCTCTTCCTCACGCGCCGTCCTGACGCGCTGCACCTCCTCTTCCTCCTCGATCTCACGAGACACTCTCACAGCGCTGCCGTTCATAACCCTGGCGGGGCTGAGGCTGCCGGAGCTGAACACGACATCCGAGCCAACGTCGTACGACGTGGACGCCGAGCTCCTCATGACCGCGGTGTTGGCATGGTGAACGGTGCTCGGCGGCGCAGGAACGTCGGGGAGCGCCATGGCGTCCGTGCGCCCGAGCAGCCAGTCCCGGTAGTAGCACGCGAGCGCGCGCGTGCCCTCGTCCAGCAAATCGGCGAACGTCTTCTCCACCTCCTTCACCCGTGCATCACCCGATCTCGCCGAGGCCTCGCGGTCGCGCCACGCCCGCAGGTGCGCGAGGCCCGGGCGGAAGAGGCGGTCCCAGAGCGCGGGCAGCAGCGCCGTGCGCGCCTCCCGCGGCGCGTGGCAGAATGCCTCCAGCGCGTGCACGGCCGCCGAGTGGTCCCGATTCCGGAGCTTGGACACCGCGGACATGTACACGTGCGCGCACGCGGCCAGGCGGTCGTCCGCGTCATCGAGCGACGCGATCTCGTGGAGCTTGGCGTTGGCGCGCTTCAGGTCGCGCGGGTCGAGCTCGTGCTCCTCCTCCTTTCCCCGCGCGGCGGCGCGCTCGACGGTCTGCGCGACCACGCGGAGGTCCAGCGCGGCGCGGTGGTCGCCGAGGCAGGACGCGCAGGCGGCGCGGAGAGACGCGCGGAAGCCCTCGTCGGCGGCGAACCGCTTCATGGGCCCCGCGGCCAGGGAGATGACCGCGTTCAGCGCGGACTCGTCCAGGGCCGGCACCGCCGCCGCGCCCTTCCTTCCACCAGCTGCGCCGCTGTTGTTGTTCCTCCCCTTGTCGCTGTAGCTCGCCATCGACGCCGACGACCTCTGCCTCGCGGTCGCCGCGCGCCGGTGCTTCTCCTCACCGGCGGCATCGTCCCTGCTGCTGCTGCTGCCGTCGTCGGACCCGACGGCCGCGCCGCCGTTCCGCAGGCGGCTGCGTGCGAGCGTGTCGGACTGCGACCGCGCGGGCTTCCCCGGGCGCCGGTGCTCCAGCGGCATGCTCGCGGCTCTCGACGCCATCGGATCACTCGACGACGAGTTGGCTCTGTTGTGGTGGTCGGGCTGCTTGTTGCTGCGCCGACGGTTCTTGAACCCGTCCGCGGCGAGGAGGTCGCGGAGCAGGGGCGACGACGACGATCGCGGCGGCACCATTATTGGTGCGTTGGGCGCGACCGGATCTCTGCTGCAACTAGCCGTGCAATCCTCGTGCTTTGTTGCGATGCGGTACGCCGCCATCGATACGTACGCGACGGGCTACGTGGCGGCACGCGGGGAGAGGACAACGGGAAACGGTCGCGCGCGCGCCAAATGGGCGCGCTCTGGCGGGAAGCGCCTCGCCTCGGCTCGCTAGCCGGGCCGGCAGGATGTTACGTACCTGTTCTGGATTGGCCGATGCGTTATTACTTGATGATTTTCGTATACGTTTTGACCCACTCAAAACTGGCCGCGTCAACATTTGGTTTCTGTCAGTAGCCTTGGATCAAGATGAGATTTGGTCATGTGAAATGTTTGGAGGCATAGGCTGTGTCGTTGCTGCTGGTAGTCTGCAGGCAGGAAGGAGCGAGGTGGCTCCTTGCGCAGACAGGGAATGGATATGCGGATGATGACAGGTATATTTGTAGATTTATTTTTTATAAAGCGTCATTGTAATGACCCAGAGTGCATACATCCAAAACGACATGATCCGATCGCCATGATTAAGGTTGCAGATTAGGACGAGGCTCTATGACAGATTACGATGGCGCCAATATATGGCTTTATTACCTTTCTTTGCTGTAACCTCGACGTCATGGTCACGAAGAACTTGGAACGGTCCTGCAGCAAGGTGCAACCTTGGATTGGATGTAGTTTCGTGGGCTTCTTCTCGCAGACTTTCCACCCGAAGCCCGCTTTCTTTGAATGGGCTGTTTCTGGTAGACTTTCTATCAGAAGCCCATCTGCCTGTGGATGTGAGATGTGGTTGTGGCCGCCGAAAGGCCGTAGCGTCTTATCGGGTCGGCCCAATGCAGATATCGACTGTCAAACAGTCTCAGCGGACGATATTTCCCTCTCTTCATTTCTTCTCTACAGTTCAATCCACAAAGCAAATACTATGTTCATGCAGCTTCTTGTTGTTCTAAAAAAAGTGGGCGCTTCTTGTCACAAGTATTATTACTCACTGGTCATTGCTGACCCAAACTGAATCAGTGTTGCTTTCCTCCATGGCTCCAGCAGCACAATTTCCCTGCCGATCGACCAATAATCAGTACCCAACTAGCTGGTCACCCATGATTTGCAGTGGCTTCCACAAACCAACGGGAACCACGTCACGTGAAAAGTCCATGAGCGGCGAGTTTGCTGGCGACTTTTGATGACACCGTGCCCATTGTCGCTTGCTAAGCCATAGAACCTCACCACTTTGCTGATCGCACTTGCCAGAGCAATCCCGATCCGGACTTATCAGGTAGGTTTTATCATCAGCGGGTGTGCTTCTCCGTCGCCCCACAGGAAAAAGGCAACCGATCCTTACCTAAAAGAGAGCGCGAGGCACGGCTTGCCTGCGCGATCCAGCCCCATCCAATCCAGTGAGCTATGGGGACACTGCAACATCATCTCAAGCCGGGTGGCTGACAGGGCGTGGTGTTGACCTAATTAAATTGCTCGAATAACGGATGGCCTGAGATCCTGATGGCGTCACGGCGGCGGGTGATCTGCTCAGCTCAGCTCTGCTCTGCATATCGCCGTTGCAATGGTGAGGGAGACATGGACTAAAGGCGCCCGCGGGCACCGGTCGGCATGCAATTAACGAGACGGCTCACAGGTCCCCGGTGACGCGCGAACTGGCTGACTGATCTTTCAGTGGCCCCGCTGCCTTTTTCTCGCGCTTTTCTACCTGTAAAGCCTGCTCTGCTATCGATTTCTGCTCTTATCCTGACAAAACTGTCATCTGTGCAGTTGCGAATGCAAGTAGAGAAACCTCCGGTTTCTAGAAGGCCGCTTTTTCTTGTTTTTTTACACCGTGCTCCGACAGAGGGTGTGTTTGTTTCTTCCCTCTAAAATTTAAGATCGTCACATCGAAGAGAATCTTATTATTTATGAATATTTCGATCAATTTAATGATAAAACTCTATTGATAGATTGGTGTTAATTTTTAAGATGAATCTAATGAGCTTAATTAATATATATTTTGCTAAAGTGATGCTACAGAATCTGTCTTCTAATCACGACTTAATTAATCTCATTAGATTCGTCTCGTAAATTAGTCTAGGGACCTGTAATTTATTTTATAATTAAACTTTATTTAATACTCTTAAATAATAAGATTCTCTTTGATGTGATAACTTTAAAATTTAGACCCCAGTAAACGAAGTGGAACGGTTGAGTTGGCTCAATGTTGCTGTCCAGTGCGCTTTTGTTGCTGTATGTGAGAGAGAAGAATCACCTGAACCTTCTTCACTGGTAAACCACTAAAGAATCGTCCAAAGCAACAAGGGACTTTTGCAGTTGTATTTGTATACGAGAGAGACATGTCACATGTGTGTTTAAGACCTTTCGCGTTGCATTTCACAGGTTCAACCGAAACTATAAAATAAGGTGAAAGATAAGCGAGGTCAAAGGCTCCTGAACCAATCGCGATCAGGGCCGCGATTTACCTGCTTTTCCCATCTACCTTTTCGTGCGCTTTCTCATGTACTACAAGGACTTATGCTTGAAATGCTC
Organism: Chloris gayana; assembly: GCA_031894775.1. NCBI lineage: Eukaryota > Viridiplantae > Streptophyta > Magnoliopsida > Poales > Poaceae > Chloris > Chloris gayana. The sequence goes on along the minus strand of JAUNZO010000990.1, from coordinate 3,944 downwards.
GGAGAGTAGGGTCGTTTGCGCGAAACGATTGTATAAAATCGGTACGGGGCCCGGCCCCCACCGATGCACACTCAGCACAGCGTACGAACGCCTCCTCCCACCGCTTCTCCGTTCCCTCCCTCCCTCCAGCCTCGCGAATCGCGATCCACATCCGAACACCACCGCTTCCGAAGCCGTCTCGCACCAAATCCTACATCTCCGTTCAGTTTGCCATCTTGGGATGTCGCGGCGGCTGCGCGCCGTGTCCTCCGGTGGAAATTGAAGTTGTTAAGGTGCGGGTACAGAGGAGGTAACTGTAAGCATCTGCCCAACGATTTCCTCGGCATTGTTGTGTCTAACCAAAAGTTTATTTTTTCACTGCTTTGCAGGTGAGATTGGATGCTTCTTTGGCGTGCAGTAGGCAAAGAAACCATTCTTGTCTTCAGCGAGAAGGTGGGAGAGGAACAGACAGGGGCAATTGTGACAGGGAGATGAAGGATGTGGCCTTGGCTGGGGAAGATTGCTTCCGCGTGCTGGGACCGGGTCCGGAGGTACGCGCTTACGAGGAAGGATGAGGACGACACCGACGCCGACGACCTGCTGTGGTCGAGGGACCTCGGCCGGCACGCCGCGGGCGAGTTCTCCTTCGCCGTGGTGCAGGCCAACGACGTGCTGGAGGACCACAGCCAGGTCGAGACAGGCGCCGCCGCCACCTTCGTCGGCGTCTACGACGGTCACGGCGGCGCCGAGGCGTCCCGCTTCATATCCAACCACCTTTCTGCTCACATCGTCCGTACGTGGCCTTCTCTTCTTCTAAATGAATCCAACCAGTTTTACTCTCTTGGGCTCTGTGCAATGCTCGTCACAAGCTGGTATGCTGGTAGATCGAAAGCTTGGTTAGATTTCGTAGTCTTGGAATATTAGCGTTGAATTCTTGAGGGTCATTGATGCCTTTGATCGTACAGTACTCTATTTTTTTCTAAGTTCCATGTGCAGTTCCATTGATTTTTTTTTCACATGAAAAATCTGATGCACTCTGTAGGTGTCAAGCGCAATGACCGTGTTGACTTCTAGTTATATTTTACTAGTGACTTGCAACATCTGACTCTGTATCCTTGTGACTGAAACTGGGGCTGTACTATCATTGTTGTTTACTGTGACTAATGACTAGTAGGAGTTTACTCTCCATGTTTTTTTTTCTTTTCTGCGTAGCAACTGTTTATTAGTTCTGGAACTACTGCTTCAGATATAGCTGAATGTTGTTGCTACTAGTACAAAGCAATTTTCATAAAAAGCACTTGTTATGCTTTTTGGTTGGATGAAAATGACCTGATGACAGTGTTCAATGAAATTATTGCAGGTCTTGCCCAAGAACATGGAGCGATGACTGAGGATGTTGTTCGAAATGCCTTTGCTGCGACAGAGGAAGGCTTCTTGTCACTTGTGCGTAGGACACATTTGATAAAACCTTCTATGGCTACTATTGGATCTTGCTGTCTTGTTGGTATCATATGGCGAGGGACACTTTACCTGGCCAATCTTGGTGATTCTCGGGCAGTTGTTGGTTCTTTGAATGGATCAAACAAGATTATAGCTGAGCAGTTAACAAGAGACCACAATGCATGCATGGAAGAAGTTAGGCAGGAGCTTATATCTCTTCATCCTGATGATTCGCAAATCGTTGTTCTCAAGAATGGCGTTTGGCGTATCAAAGGAATTATACAGGTATGTAGCACTTACTATTGTAATGGCAGGTATGCGTTATATTTACAATCCTTGCAGATATGATGGGTAAATCAGTTCAATCAAAGTAAGTTGCAGCATTAGTATTGTAATGGCAGGAACTCCATCTTTAAGGAATACAGTACAAATATCATAATATTATATACATGTCAACCAAAAACGTGATATATCGGATTTATTACGCTGTGTATTCGTATAAGATGCCATATGAAACTTCATGAATGTTGCTGAAAACTTATCTGAACAATTTCCCTTTTCTGATATTCTCTATTAGGTTTCAAGGTCCATAGGTGATGCTTACTTGAAGAAGAAAGAATTCGCTATGGATCCATCAACATCTCGTTTCCACCTCTCTGAACCTCTTCGCCGGCCTGTTCTGACATCAGAGCCGTCTATATGTTCAAGAGTTCTCAGTTCACAAGATTGTTTTCTCATATTTGCAACGGATGGATTATGGGAGCATATCACCAACCAGCAAGCTGTCGAAATTGTCTACAATAATCCGAGAGCAGTATGCATTCGTTCACTCACTCTCTTTTAGGGTTTGAATTTGCACTCTTTTGGTTGCTGATGACTTGTGTTTACTGTGCTGATGCTGAATTCTATTTTCCTTGTAGGGTATTGCAAAGAGACTTGTACAAACAGCTTTAAAAGAAGCTGCGAGGAAGAGGGAGATGCGGTACGGTGATATCAAGAAACTCGATAAAGGTGTCCGTCGCTACTTCCATGACGACATCACAGTGGTAGTTGTTTTCATTGATCACGAGCTGAGACAGGAGGGGTCTGCTTCTGTTCCTGAACTTTCAGTTCGTGGGTTTGGTGATTCAGGTGGCCCTTCCAGCTTTTCAGGATTGAGTGGCGTTTCTTGACAATGCTAACCTAGTGATGGTGTGCCCTATCATCCTGATGTAATACTAAACCGAGTCTTCTTTTGGAAAATTTTGAATAGTCCTTTACTTCAGGCCAAATTAGAGCGGCATTTCTTTCCGAGCGATGTATATGACAGTATTTTTCATCCCTCCTAAAGAATAAGAACAACGCCTTTTTACCTCCTCTTCATTACATATCAGTTACCATTATGATCTCAAGAAATGTTCGTGTGAAATATTGTCACCTCGATTTCATATCGTTGAATTTTCTTTACTAGCGAACTCATATGGGATAATTTATTCTATGCCATCAAGTATTTAGATAGGAACTGAACAGCATGTGCCCACTGTTTCAGATTTCCATTGGTTTATTGACCAGATGGTGAATGCCAATACTTTGGTGCTTGCTCTGGTGACAAACTGTTGCTCTTGGTAATATGTTATCTGTACATTTGCGTGTTCTATAAACATCATCATCTCAAGTGATGTACCTTCAGTGCGACAAGTGTGATACGTATATCCTCTTGTTTTGTACTAGTATGCATAAGACTGGGCCTGAATAATACTAGTATACCGTAGCAACTTATGGCTTTACTGTAAGCCATTGCAGTTGCGTGTATATGAAATTTCATACACACTTTAATGTACTATGTCCTCTTGTTTTTTTTCTCGAACGTGTAGGAAAGCTGCGTGTCATTATATTAAGAAGAAAAAGCAGTTACAAACGTTTGTAGTACATGAGTGAAATGTCCTCTTGTTTAATAGCTCCTGCAGTCATACTCTCTCTCTCTCTCTCTTTTTGAAAAAAATACTCTCTTATTTTTCCTTTTGCATGAATCTGATTACGCCACCAGCGCTCTGCCGGTTCTGTCCTAGACTTGGTCTGAACGATGGAATTGAAACGTCTTCAGTACGTACGTTGTAAGGAATAATGACTCAGCTGATGTTATGACTATTGTTATAGATGGGATAAGTAGAACTCTACTTTTGTGGCCAGCTGCATACTTGTGAAGCTCAATTTCCAATCCCATCATATCGAACACAAGCAATTGAATTTCAGGTTGGCGTGTACGCTAGTGCAGTTACACAACGCTCTGACGCTGGGATTTGTTTTGGAAATGGTATGAAACTGGCAATTGTTTTCTTCCGTAAATGGGTGAGTAGCATACTGGGTTTTATGGATAATTGTGAAGCAAATGTCATTTCCTCAACAATTACATTTCACAGTAACTCAGTGAGCCCGATTTTCAAGTGTGGCGCTGCCTTTCCTAGAAATAAAGGCCCACTGGATGCTGGAGTTGGTGGATTTGCCCACTGGACCTCCATGAAGCATTTCGGAGTCACCAAATACGG